>CM075812.1:866204-1154920 GCA_037975025.1 Excoecaria agallocha
AAATTTTGGTTGTAGCTGAGTATGCAAATCTTCCATTAATCCCACCTTCTCTTCAACCTGGAATTGATCAGTATTTGTTTGGAGTGAATTTCGCATCAGCTGGAGCAGGTGCTTTGGTTGAAACATTTAAAGGATATGTAAGTTTTACTGTTAACAGTATATTTACTTGTGAGTCTCTTTTAAGACTTGAACAAGTATTAAGATACTAATTAAATTATTTTATTCTTATATATAATAAAATTACTAAACGAATCATAGCATGCTCTTTCATATTATTATTTTTCCAATGCCATTATTAATTTTCATTAACTTTCTGCTATCTTATTTCATTAATGATAAATTAATTAATATTGTTTGATTTTCTTAGGTGCCAATTTTAATGGGACAATTATTTATTTTTTTATTTTTTAAGTGATTGCTGAAGGCTACTTTTTAATTTTAGTATAATTAAACAAGTCAATGTTTGGATATATTGGTAAGTTTTTTAAATCTTTTTAACCTGTTTTTCCTCATGTTCAGCTACTTTAATTATCCATTGTGGGAAAGATTTTCAAATTATCAGTGAAAAGGGTAATTAAAGACGAGACATCAAGCTAGGCTTTAATAGTGCATAAATGGAAGTATAGCAATTGCTTAAAATCAGTTGACCCAACTCTTGAGGGCAATGTAAGCTCAAGTTGAGACAATTTTTCTTTCATTGGCTAGATAGACCTAATGTTTTGGGTCCACTAGCTATTAATGAAGGCATAAGCGTCTTGCTTTGACACGTCAAAATCAATATTCAAGAAGGAGCCATGAATTTATAGCACTGTCCTAATCCATTTTTCACATTAAAATCAAACAAAGCATGATCTGGGTTAATTATAGAAAGGGATAAAAATCAAATTTGTTGCTAAATTATGTAAAATAGTATAAATTTATCTTTAATTGTTTTTTTAAAAATACCTCTGCTATTATTAAAATGACTTATATTTGTCCTTATTTGTAATGGCTAAGGCAAATAAGGCAAATGCGAATATGTTTGACAATTGCATGGGCAAATAGGAATAAATTGGCTAATGGTGGGTAAATGTGAGATAGTTTGATAATAACAGGAGTATTTTTGAATCAAAATATAGTTTAAAGGTAACTATATGCTTTTTTGCATAATTAGTGACAAATTTAGTAGTTTTTTCTTATAAAAAATCCTTAATTTAAAATAATATAAGATTAAATTTCAGATTATTATGTAAATTTGAGATATATATATATATATATATATATATATATATATATATATATAGAGAGAGAGAGAGAGAGAGAGAGAGAGAGAGAGAGGAGAATAGTAGCACCAAATAGTCAAGTGATGGTGCTATGGTTGATTTGTAGGTGATTGACCTGAAAACACAAGTAAGGCACTATAAGAAGGTGGAGAAATGGGCGAGATACAAGCTGGGGAATGATGAAGCCAACAGCATATTATCGAAAGCTGTTTATCTATTTAGCATTGGAAGCAATGATTACATGAGTCTTTTCTTGACCAATTCTACTCTTCTCAACTCTATCTCCATCCCCCAATATGTTGGGAGGGTCCTTGCCCATTTGACACAAGCTATCAAAGTAAGCATATTATCCCTTTTTTTTCCTTTAGTTTTTTTTTTCAATTAAAAAAGAGAATTTTCGTTATAAATATAGGCAGAATTGCTAAATCTGGTTTATAAGTTTAGCAGTTATGAGTAGAACTATGCATTTTAACTTGGTTCATAATCGAACCGAGCAAAAATTACAAATCCAACTTTCATCATTTTAAAATTTGAATTTTGATCAATTGATCAAATTGTATTTGCTCAGTTCAACTTGATTCAATTGATTATTTTGGTTTATATCATTTATATTCATTAAAATATAATACAAATACATAAATCTAAAATGACATTCTTTTTTGAAATCTGTCATTTCAAATCTATCGATTTTAAGCTCATTAGAATCTTGTCAAACCGATTGGATTGAAAGTTTTCTATTGATTAGTTTGATTTTCGATTTCAGTTCAACAGGTGCAGATCTAATTATAAGCTATAACCGGAACTCGATTTTTAAGTATGTATTTTCTGTAATGAAACTGATAACTTAAATCTTTTATTATATTTCATTTGACAGGAAATTTATGAGATTGGGGGCAGAAAATTTGCTTTCATAAATTTGCCAGCATTAGGGTGTGTTCCTGGTATGAGAATAATTAAACCAGAAAATAATGGTAGATGCTTAGAAGAAGCAACATTTCTAGCTGCCTTACATAACCAAGCTCTCCGAAAGCTTCTTTTGGAAATGGAAAATAAATTGATGGGTTTCAAATATTCACTCTTTGACCTCAATGCCACTCTCCAACAAAGAATGAACTATCCTTCTAAATATGGTATGTACCTAAATCCACTTATTTTTTTACATGGGATAATTAACTTTAATTTCTTCTTAATTAGAAGAAATACTACCATACTGGTTTTCAAAAAAAAAAAAAAAGAAATACTAGTGATTGTTTAATTAACGTACTGAATATTTCTTTAATTAACAATAATCGAGCTGTTTGGAGATTTTAGTACATGAATAAAGTCATAATAATAAAAAACCATAGTGATTGTTTATAAAAATTTCTTGTCTAAATCAATTTATGATTTCAGTCATTTATCGAGTGAATAATTATTGAATGTTATAAAAATGGGATAAAGGTGATTTTTATCTTTAAATTATCTGAAATAGGGTGATTTGTTCTTAAATTTTTTAATCCATTTTTGTTCATATATTATTCAAAATATGAAGATTTTAACCTTATCTCATACATTAATCTTATAAACCAAAGCAGTTATGATTGTATAAACCAAAAACAGTTATGGTTGCCAGCTTGTACAGCTTGTACATATTTGAACTAAAGATCAGATCCTAGGATCTTTATTGTTATACGTTTGTTATATAGAGGGAGACTGGACTCTTTTGTATTTGAAATTCCTTCATTCAAGGAATGCTACCTGTATAAATATGAGTTTAACTCAGTTAATAACATATATCATTTTCACCAAACGTTATTATGGTATCAGAGCAAACTCTTATCCTTTATATGCTTCTTTATTCTGTTTCTTCAAACTCCTAATTATCTTCTTTCTTTTCCTCATCCCATCATGGCCAATCCTTCTGATATACAAAATCCAGTTCATGCATTAACACTCAATCCTCTTCAATCCCACCTTATCACTATCAACATCTCAGCACAAGCTCCACTCAAATTAACATCTAGTAATTATTTATCATGGAAGCTCCAATTTGAAACACTCTTTATTGGATATGATCTTCTAGGCTACATTGATGGCACCAAACCCTGTCCTCTAAAAACCATCACTGAAAACAACATCACTAACCCAAACCCAGCTTTTCACATATGGTTTCGCCAAGATCAACTTATACTCAACGCCCTTGTTGGATCATTATCTCCTGAAATCATTCCATTTATTGCTAGAGCCAAAACCTCTCATGAAGCATGGACCACTCTTGCTAACACATATGCTAAACCATCAAGAGGAAGGATTAAGCAAGTCAAAAATCGTCTTAAAAATCCCATCAAAGGTACCATGAGTATCACTGAATTTCTACATTCTGTCAAAGCACATGCAGATGAACTTGCAATCCTCGGAGCACCAATGGATGCAGATGATTTAATTGACAAGATACTTGATGGATTGGGTGAAGACTACAAGAAACTGGTTAGGGCAGTACAAGCCAGAGATACAGCCATAACATTTGACGAAACTCCACGAAAAACTTCTTACATTTGAGACCTCAATATCATCTCCCACTAAACTTGAAACCACCTTTCCCATCACTGCCAACCCCACTCACAAAACATCCACCAACTGGCGTCCTAACTCCACTCAACAACAACCTAATAACTGGCATTCTCCTTCAACGCAACAGACCCGTAATAACTTTACCAGAAAACTTTCAAACTTCAATACTCCATCTCCATCTCGTGGCTCACGACCACCCTCCAAACCATACCTTGACTACTATCAGATTGGTGCTCAGTCTTGCAGTCAGCCATGGCTGGCCTCTCCGACAATTAGATGTCAACAATGCCTTCCTTCAGGGACATCTCTCTGAAGATGTTTACATGGCTCAACCTTCGGGCTTCACTGATTCAGATCATCCTACACATGTATGTAAACTTAGCAAAGCCATCTATGGACTCAAGCAAGCCCCAAGAGCATGGTATCATGAACTCCGGCAGTTTCTGACTACATCAGGTTTCCACAATTCTGTCACAAACATCTCTCTGTTTATTTTCAAAGATGGTCCAAATCTGGTATATGTCTTGGTCTATGTAGATGATATAATAATTACGGGTAACAACACTGGTCTTATTTCACACTTTGTCACTACTCTAGCTAACCAGTTCTCTTTAAAAGATCTTGGTTCTTTATCTTATTTTCTGGGTATGGAGGTTGTTCCTCATTCAAGTGGACTTCTGCTTTCTCAACGTCGCTACATCCATGACTTACTTAATCGCACCAATATGACTGATGCCAAGCCGGTGACCACTCCCTTCCCTCCGGGTTCTTCTCCTACTCTCAACTCAGGCACATTATTATCCGATCCTACAGTATATAGAGTGACAGTTGGCAGTCTTCAGTACCTATCTCTCACTCGTCCTGACATATCTTTTGCAGTTAATAAGCTCTCACAATTCATGCATCAACCATCATCTGATCACTGGTCTCTTGTCAAAAGGGTATTACGTTATTTACGTGGCACCATGAATGAAGGTTTACTACTTCATAGACAATCCTCACTTTCACTTCACGCTTTTTCAGACTCTGACTGGGCAGGCAACAAAGATGACCTACTCTGACTACTCTTCTACCAGTGCCTACATTATTTATCTTGGACGAAATCTCATCTCCTGGTCATCCAAGAAACAAAAGACTATAGCCAGATCATCTACTGAGGCGGAATATCGCTCAGTTGCTGCTACTGCATCTGAACTAAGGTGGCTTAGCTCTCTTCTTACAGAACTTGGGTTTCCATGCTCCAATTCTCCTGTTATCTACTGTGATAATGTTGGTGCTACTCAGCTATGCTCCAATCCAGTCTTTCACTCACGCATGAAACATGTGGCTATCGACTATCATTTTATCCGAGAACAAGTTCAATCAGGCCTTCTTCGTGTTGCTCATGTGTCATCTACTGACCAACTAGCGGATGCTCTTACCAAGCCACTGTCTCGTCAACAGTTTCAGACTTTCAAATCCAAGATTGGCCTCTCAAGTCGTGGCCTATCTTGCTGGGGCATATAAACCAAAGCAGTTATGATTGTATAAACCAAAAACAGTTATGGTTGCCAGCTTGTACAGCTTGTACATATTTGAACTAAAGATCAGATCCTAGGATCTTTGTTGTTATACGTTTGTTATATAGAGGGAGACTGGACTCTTTTGTATTTGAAATTCCTTCATTCAAGGAATGCTACCTGTATAAATATGAGTTTAACTCAGTTAATAACATATATCATTTTCACCAAACGTTATTAAATCTATCATATAATGTGACATACGTTATTTCTATAATACTACGTATCATCCATCGAAGAGTAAAATATGTTTACATCGATTAGTTTAGAGGCAAAAATTACCTATTTTGCAAAGCATATGGGCATAATTTTTCATTTTAAATAGTATATGACAGAAAAAATCCATAAAATAAAGTACATGCATGGTCTAAATTGCTATATTTTGAATATCTCATAAGAAAAAAAAAAGTTGTTATCCAAAAATTTAACAAATGACTTTGCAGTTGGTATTATCAACTTGATACATGAATACAATTATAATAGCCTATTTAGGAATTTTGATTTCGGAATTCTTATTCTAAAATCATTGAAATTGGAATTAAATTGGTGGATGATTGATAAAGGATTCAAGGAAGGGAAGGCAGCATGCTGCGGAATGGGGGAGTTTAGAGGAGTAAACAGCTGTGGAGGAAAGAGGATTGTGAAGCAATTCGAGTTATGCTCAAATCCAAATGAATATTTATTTTGGGACTCTTTCCATTTTACTGACAAATTCAACAATCAGTTGGCTCATCTTATGTGGGCTACCCAAGCCTCACCCAGTATTGGCCCTCGCAATCTCTACCAACTCTTCCGAATTTAAATCTCGGATTTTGATTATTATTATTATTATTATTAGAGAGAAAAGGAGGAGGAATGAAAACTCAAATATAGATCTTTCAGTATAGTATGTCTGTAAAGAGACCAGCTTGAATTATTTTACTTACCATCAATTCCACATTTATCTAGGTTCTAAATTTTGTAGTAGCTTTTGTATTTTTCTTTTAAATTTTACCGCTTATATCTCTATACTTAAGTAATCATATATCGCATTTTTTTTCATTTGCAGTTTACAGATATGACGGGCACCGCTTTTTATTATTGTCTAAAAAATTCAAATGTGGAAATGTCATTCATTTAATCACATATATACACATATCGATCTCCTAAACTTGCGGCAACAATTGAATATATTATGTATATATTGCCATTCGAGAAATAGACAGCCTAACAACATAAATCCTTTTCTCACAATATTATGTCAACGATAAACACATATAAATATTTTTATGTAATACATTGACATCACTAAGTTGATACACACACACATATATATGAAACAGATGCCCCAATTATGAACTTAAAAAATAAAATAACTTATAAATAATACCGAATTCAAGTTCAAGGAGAATAAACTTGTGCTTCACTCAATGACAGAAGCAAAAAAAATTGCCGAATTCCCATGTTTAAAGCCTCCACTTTTGACAACTTCAATTCCACCTTAGGAATTTAGTAAGAACACACACTATATAAACAATGAAACAGAGAACCAAAGAAAATCCAACAATTTAATCAATACATGGCAAATTTTGAGTCCCATTTATATTTCTTTGTTTTATTTTCAGGTCTCGTGATCTCTAGAAGCAGCCAAAGCCATTTCTTGCCTAAAAACAACCATGTTGCCTTGTTCATATTGGAAGATTCACTTTTCGATGCTGGAAATAATAACTATCTAAACAATGCTCTCTTTAAGGCAAATTTTTTTCCCTATGGTGAAACATTCTTTCATTATCCTACAGGCAGATTTCCTGATGGTCGAATAATTCCTGATTTTATCGGTAGGACCCTATCTATTAATAAACATGCATGCTTATTGATTTTTATGAGTTTTCGAGTTTAAATTCCAGTCGGATTAATAAAGTGTTTTGTGTTCAGTTAATTTAATTGATTATTTGCATATTAATATGTTGTAGCAGAGTACATGAAGTTGCCATTCATTTCACCATATCTTCAACCTGGCAACGATCAGTACACAAATGGAGTAAACTTTGCTTCAGCAGGAGCGGGTGCTCTTGTTGAAACTTATCAAGGAAGGGTAAGCCATCTTTCACCTTAATTACTGAGATCAATTAATTAATCTGCTTCATATATAATCAGCGTCCACTTAATGATCGGGACTGGTCTATGAAAAAAGTTCCTGGCTATTTAATTTACAATATAGCCCAACTACCGCAGTCGGGAGGAGAAATTGAATTTGAGATCTCTTAGCAGACAAAATTAATTCCATTGGTTAAAGTAGTTAGTACTTTGAATACATGTTTGTGACTAAATTAATTCATGAATTTATTATTACTGGATCTAATTTAGGTAAGAACTAATATTTACATAATCTTTTAATATTGTGTAGGTGATACCCCTTAAAACTCAGGTTAATTATTTTGAGAAGGTGAAGACGAAGCTAAGGGAAAAACTAGGCGACGCAGAGAGCGAAGAATTAGCGTCCAAAGCTGTATACTTAATCAGCATTGGCAGCAATGATTATTTATCTCCTTTTTTTTCACAAACTCGACTGTGCTTCAGCAGTATTCCAAACAAGAGTATGTTGGCATGGTCATTGGCAACCTCACTGTTGCTCTCAAGGTAATAGTTAATAGACAGTATAATTTTATCTTTAGGACTGCGCGCGGTTATATAATTTTATGATTTGTGGAGAGAAGATAATCTTTAAAAGAGAAGGTTTTGATTTGCCATTCACGTTTTGTTAGAAGAGTACTTAATTTGCCTCCAACCTGTTTTTTGAATTTAATTTGCTTTTAATTTTTGGCTTTAAAATTTATTTGTGTTCCCTGAGCTTTTCAGAATCATATTTTTATCCTAAAATTTAGTTTTTTTTATCAGAATTTATTTTTCTCTCTTCAAGTTGTCCAAAATCTGTATAATTACTCTAAAATATCTCTATGAGGTTATAATAACATTTGATGTAAGCCTGCTCAAAATTAAAACTTTCTTAACGACTATTTTACGCAGAATTATAAAACTATTAAGGGATATTGAAATTATTTTGGAAATTGAATTATAACGTTTTTGACTTTACAAGGTTTTCCGTTCATCGTAATATCGGGAACTTGAATAATATGAGAGTCTTATTAGAAGTATTTTAAAGTAATTTTATAGTTTTTGAACGGATTTTATAAGAGAAATAAATTATGAAAAAAAAAGAATAAATAAGGATATTAGAGAGCTAAAAGTTGAAAATGTTTAAAGTAAATTAGATAAAAAAACACTAAAATCAAATTAGCTCTTCTAATGATCTCATCTTTAAAATCAACAGTTTTATTTAGATCGGTCATTCTTGAGCTAATCTATAACAATAAATTGCCATTTCTGAAGAAAAAAAAGGGATAATTTATCGTGAGATTGGTCAATAATGAATTTGAATAGATTAGTTTTATAATTATTGTATCAATCATTAAGATATTGAAAAGTTACTTTCAAAACAAACTTTGACAATTTCTGATTAATTAATAAATATATCTTCAATTAATGGTGCAACAACAAAAGAGTGAAGAAATTGATGTTCATTTTTCTTCATCTTTTCTCTTAATTTCTTCTCAAATTGATCACAAGGAGCTTATGGTTTCAGGAAATTTATAAGAATGTCGGCCGGAAATTCGGTTTCGTAAGCTTGGGACCCTTGGGTTGTGCACCATCAACAATGGCCCTTTTTTATGAACCGAACGGCTCTAATGGATGCGTGGAAGAGATTAATATTCTCGTAGAACTACACAATGTAGCCCTTTCTAAAATGCTTAAGGACCTAAAGAGAGGGCTTAAAGGATTTAAATATCAAATTTTAATTTGTCCACTTTAGCCATTGATGCAGCTAACAATCTTTCTAAATATGGCAAGTCTTTCTAGGCAAGAATTTTTTATTTTAGGCCTAACTCATATTTGTGATGCTTTCTATATTTTAATTACATGTTTTGATTTGATTTTTGTAGGGTTTAAGGAAGGCCAAATAGCTTGCTGTGGTAGTGGTCCTTACAAAGGATTTGGAACATGTGGGGGAATGGGAGAAGTAAAAGAACATGAATTATGCAAGAATCCCAATGAATATCTATTCTTTGATGGGAGTCACCCTACTCAAAAATTTGACAATCTAATTGCTAAATTCATGTGGGGTCGAAATTCTACATTTACGAGTCCTTACAATCTTAAACACCTGTACAAGGCATAAGCAAGGGAATTCTGTCTATATCCGAGTGTACGAGGATTTTTGTAAACAAAGTTGATTATGTATTGCTACTTCAACAAAAATGGTTATCAAAGCAATTATAGCACTTTGTATAAATTCTTGAGACATTCGGTGTAGGCGAGAATATTCAGGCAACTGTATCTCAAAATCAATGTAATAAAGCATTTCCAATAATTATATGATACAATAGAATAAAAATGGCACATTATTCTTGTGTCAATCTCCATTGAATTTGTAATTGATGAGTTCCGAGTGAGATTGTTTATTTTCATAATAAATGTTGATAATAAAGTCATCAAGTGTAGATGATTAGGTAGAATCAAACTCGAGATCTTTTATATTTTTAATTGAGTCGTAGTCACCAAAATATTTTCTCATTATCAGACATATTTTACTTGAGCAATTATAGGAAAATACAAACACAAATTTCTTAAATCAGCAAACCATATTTTCAGCGGCAATATTTGCATATGGTTAAAGCAAGTGATAGATCTCACACCAAAACTATTGTTTACTTGCAAATAGATAAGAACAACCAAAGGCAATAAATGAAGGTCCCAATTGGGAAAAGCAGAGAGCAGAACTAGAAACCAAAGGCAGTAGAAGAAAAATGAAAAGTTCAAGATCCCAGTATCTTTACTTTCTCAGATCATCAGCAGCCACTGAACCGCAAACTTACCCTCGGCGGATTCTCTATTTGATGTGGGCAATAACAATTACCTTCACAATCCAATTGGCCTCGCCAATTTTACTCCCTATGGCCAAGCTTATTTTCACCATCCCACTGGCAGGTTTTCTGATGGTCGACACATTTCATGAGACCTCTTAGTACATTGAAGCCAATTTTATAGTTTTGAAATTGCCAAGGGACAGGCTTGATTATTCCACTTACCTTTAATTCCATATTTATTTAGCTTCTAAATTTTAAAACGGTAGTTCCTGTGTCTTTCCATTTCTTACCACTTAATTCTCTGTACTTTATGATGCGTCTCTCTTCATTCTTCTTTACAGCTCTGGTGAATACTGAATAGGAAACCCTTATTTAACAGTCGAAAGATTAAGCAAATTAAATTAGAATTATTCTAGGGGTATCCTGTTCAAGTAGTCAATGTAGTTGAGTGAAAGGGTAAGTGAGGTGCAATATGGCTACTGGTAAATGGGGAATCAGATCATTAATGGGATCATTTGAGGAGACGTCAACAGAGTATGGCTGGGCCAAAAATAGAACTGCCATGGATCGTGATTGTCTAGCTGACGGATCCTACTTTTTGACTACTAAAGAGGTGGATATGATCCTATGTGTATTTGGGCCAATTGTTATGATTAGCATTATCAGCAAGTAATCCAACACGATGCGGAAATGTTATAATGTGACAGCGTGAAAATTGACCAATTTCCAGGTGTCCAAGCAACATGCGACTCTTAGAGCATCTCCCATAACAGAAACTCCCATTTTTTGCAGGGAGTCGAACGTTACACATTTTAAAATTCAATCACGTGCAATCACAAATCACAAAAAAGAAAGTTTGTTTTATAAATCAATTTTCAAATCTTATTAAACTTCAAGGTGTGGTTAAAATAAAATAAAAAAATAAAATTCAAGGTGGATAAACTTGTGGTTCACTCAATGACAGAAGTAAAGATAATTGCCAAATTGAATTTGGCATGTTTAAAACCTCCACTTTTGAAAACTTCAATTTAAAATTTGTCAATCTTACGCTTTCATTATACAGGAATTAAGAATAACACTATATAAACAATGGAAAAAGGAACGACAGAATATCAAACAATATCTTAATACATGGCAAACTTCAAGTCAGAAATTTATTTGTTTGTATTATTTTCAAGTCTAGTGATCTCAAGAAGCAGCCAAGGCCGTGATCTCTTGCCTAAAAACAACCATGTTGCCTTGTTCATACTGGGAGATTCACTTTTTGATGCTGGAAATAACAATTATCTAAACAATACTCTCATTAAGGCCAACTATTTTCCCTATGGCGAAACATTCTTTCATTATCCCACAGGCAGATTCTCTAATGGCCGAATAATTCCTGATTTCATCGGTAAGATCCTTTCTTATTAATAAACATGTTCACTTATGGTTTTGAGTTTAAATCCCAGTCAAATTAATAAAGTTAAAAACACAAAAGAGAAAGATTCAGCGTCTTTTTCTTTGTTTTTTTTTGGGGTTCAATTACAGGGCTAATTAAGTTTATTATCTGCATATTAATCTGTTGCAGCTGAGTACATGAGGTTGCCATTCATTTCACCATATCTTCAACCCGGTAATGATCACTACACAAATGGAGTAAACTTTGCTTCAGCAGGGGCAGGTGCTCTAGTTGAAACTTATCAAGGATTGGTATGCGATCCTTCTCCTTAATTAATTAGCTGAGTTCAATTAACTAATCAGCTTCATATATAATTAGAGTCTAGTTAATTACCTGGACTAGTCTAGTTACAATTTGCAATACTATAAACACTTGTTTTCTTTAATCAAAGTGTCGAGTTCAAATTTAATGAACAAAAAAATTGAAAATTGTCAGATTTATCTTCATAATAGGCCAGTTTATATCGACATGAATTAGTTAAGATTTTTGAGTCATCCAATACCAGTAATTATATAAAAAAAATTACAATATTACTTTTTTAGTTTATAGCTCAACTATAATTGTCAGATTAAATTTTTCTGCACTTTTAATTAAATATTGACACTCAGATAAAATTTCAGTTATTACTTTAAATACAAGTTTAATAGGCTTGGTTTATAGGCAAGAATTAATATTTGCATCCTTTGACATGGTGTAGGTGATACCCCTTAAAACTCAGGTTAATTATTTTGAGGAGGTGAAGAAGAAGCTAAAGGAAAAACTGGGCGATGGAGAGAGTGAAGAATTAGTGTCGAAAGCCATATACTTGATCACCATCGGCAGCAATGATTATGTAAGGCCTTTTGCCACAAATTCTACTGTGCTTCAGCAGTATTCCAAACAAGAGTATGTTGGTATGGTCATTGGCAACCTCACAATTGATCTCAAGGTAATAAACTTTTTTTTTTTCGAACGAAAAATAATCTTGAAAATAAATACCAATTAACTAGCCATTTGGCCCATTTCTGGCAAAAAATAAAAAATAAAAAAAAAAGAAAAAAGTGATAATGTTATTTTAGATTAGCTTATAGTTAAAGATTTATCTGAAAAAGAAAAATCCAAATATTCATAAATCTAGTCAACAATTATTATCATTTAGAAAAAAAAAGCTTTTATAGTCGGATCATATTTATAATATAAAGTTACAATCACTTAATAGATTTGAATCTATTATGTGGCTAATTTGGTAACAATCTTTACTTGATTATAATTAATTAGTTTTATTTTCTTCTGAAATTGATGACAATGGTTTCAGGAAATTTACAAGAATGGCGGAAGGAAATTCGGAATGTTAAGCTTGGGTGAAAAATTGGGTTGCACACCAGCATCCAAGGCCCTTTATTATGAAATGACTAATGGCTCTAAGGGATGCCTGGAAGACCTAAATACTCTCGCAGAGCTACACAATATAGCCCTTTCTAAAATGCTCAAGGACCTAAAGAGAGAGCTTAAAGGATTTAAGTATACAAATTTTCATTTGTCCACTGTAGTAAGTGATGTATCTAACAATCTTTCTAAATACGGTAAGTCCTTATTTATTGTTTATCCATACTGATTGTAGGCCGAATCCATATTTTGTGATGATTTTTGTATTTTAATTACATGTTTTGATTTGTTGTTCTTGTGTAGGGTTTAAGGAAGGCCAAATGGGTTGCTGTGGTAGTGGTCCTTACAGAGGAATTAGAACCTGTGGAGTGGGAGAAATAAATAAAGATTATGAATTATGTAAGAATCCAAATGAATATCTACACTTTGATTCGAGCCACCCTACTGAGAAATTCGCCAATATACTTGCAAATTCAATTTGGAGCGGAAATACTACAATTATTAGTCCTTATAATCTTAAATACTTGTACGAGGCATAAGTGTACGAGAATTTTTACATACCATGTCAATAATTAAATAAAGGTGGTAAAATACATATATAGTTATCAAGCAATCAAAACAATTTCTATGAGTTTATCTTTTTAGTTTTTTTTTATATCCACTCGTATATATATGTAGAAGTAAAATATATGAAGTATGTAAGCTTAGTTTAGAGGAAATGCAAGCAGTGTACGAAGACTTTTACAAATTAAGTGAATTATGTATGGCTATTTAAATTCTTTAGACACGTTTCAGGCAACTATATCTCCAAATCATTGCAATAAAGCATAAAAAAATTCATTTGAGTCCACCTACTGTTCCAATAATGGTACGAGACAATAGGATAAATATGGCCTATTCTCGTGTTATGAGTTTGAAGTGAGATTGTTTATTTTCATAATAAATATTGTTAATAAAGCCAACTGCTAGAAATTTCAGGTAATCTTAATCGAAAACTAATTATTAACCAACTGCTAATAATTGTACGAGCTTTTTGAAATTTTTTGAAATTTCTTAAATTAGTCAACCATATTTTCAGTGACAAGATTTGGGGGTCGGTAAAGTAAAGGGTAAACTTATCTCCGACCGCTCAAACTTGTTCACCAAATTCATTTTGACACTTAAATTATGAAAAAAGCTAAATAAATCCCCAAACTCTTAAATTTTTATACTTTTAGACGCAAAATGATGACGTGGCACTTAAACAACAATCAGAGCGCGTGACGGTTCAGGTCTCCCGGTAAACAACGGTGAAACTATCTTCATCTCTCTCCCTGCCAAATTTGCTCCTGTTCTTCAAATGGTGGGTAAAAATTCATTCGGTAATTTAATCAAGCATTTGGTGTGCACAAGTGTTCAGACAGATTTATACACAATCTCGGGCATCAAGCCACCAAACATCAACCAATCCATACAATTCAGCTAAACAAGATCAAAAACAACTCAAATCAAAACCCATTGTCATCACATTAAATCCTGCACTGTCAACCGGATAATTGCCTTTGTCAACATTATATCGACAATTCAATTGGTCAAAATAATTTCAAAAAGAGGAGAGTTTCACCAAGCTTCATATCTTCTTCAACTGCCAATCACAAACTCATCTAATAGGTACATTATCAAATATATGCAATGAAAAATCCCATTCCTCAAACTAAGAATGGAAATTGATGAGTATAATTAATTGTCTGGTCCAAAATTGAAGAGAATTGAAAAAAGAAAGAAAGAAAGAGTAAACAGGGTAGCGGACACTTGAGCTTGCTTGAGAGAAGCCATTGCCTGAGGATTTAGGGAAGCTTCGCCGGTGAGGGTTCCCATTAAGGCACCAATAAAACAGCCTTGGGCGGCGGATGTAGCGGTGACGACGGCGGCCTCAAAGGGCAAGGACTGCTTGGACAACCAAGACTTGAAATCCACGTGCATAAAACGCCACGTGTCGGTTACTTAAGGAGATTGCATCCACGTGCCAGGCCTGACGTAATTTATTTGAATTTTGTGTTTAAAAATATGAACATTTAAGAGTTTGAAGGTTTGTTGGGCTTGTCTCATAGTTCAAGTATCAAAATAAATTTTGTGTCTAGCTTCTGGATCCTGCCTGTCGGCTTCTAGAGAGGTGGATATGGGCCTATGTATTTGGGTCAATTAACATTATCGGAAAATAATCCAAAGAAAACAAATATAGTCAAAGTAAACTATGGAACACAACAATGAACTCCAACGCCACGTGGAATTGTCATAATGTCAACATGCCAGCCCATGTGTCCAGGCAACATGTGACTTTTAGAACAAACAAACCATAGTGAAATTTTAGAATAATAAATGAGGTTTTTTAAATTTGATAAAAATGTGAGATAGACACTTGTAGATGGAGTATACATAAGGGAAGAGTTTTATTCCTTGCGCAAGATTAGAATATATCCT
Source organism: Excoecaria agallocha (assembly GCA_037975025.1). Lineage (NCBI taxonomy): Eukaryota > Viridiplantae > Streptophyta > Magnoliopsida > Malpighiales > Euphorbiaceae > Excoecaria > Excoecaria agallocha. Next base: position 881,746 of record CM075812.1, read on the forward strand.
GTATTGACATTCTAGAATTATACGGCCCATGACTTTTCTTACAATATATCAATGAGGGATGACACATAAATTTAAATATTATAGATTTTTATCTTTAATTTTTTTTTAGTTCAAAAATGTCTATATCTTTATTTAATTGACTCATTTTTGCTCTTGCAATTACAAAAATAAATATGGTCTATTTTATTAACAAAGAAAATGAAAAAAAAAATTATATTTACCGTCATCTTTATAAATGAGGGTAAATGTGAATTAGTTTGATATAAATAGAAATAAATATGAGCTAGTTTGTTAACGGAAATGGGATTTTTGAACTAAAAAAAAGTCGGAAGGATTTTCTTGTACTATTTTGTATAGTTCAGGAACAAATTTAGCCATTTTTCCTATTAATAATAAAGATTAAACTATTTCACCTAGTAATTAATATTATAACTGTAATTAGATGTTATATTTCTCTTATAATAAAGAAATAAAATTATTTGTCTTTTTTATGTTATACATTGACATCGACAAGGACCTCGTCTCACTCTAAACTATATATATGAAACAGATGCCCAATAATGAAAACTATAAGAAAAAAGAAAAAAAAAACTATCATTTTCTTATTTTCATATATATCTAATTAAAATTCAAGGTGGATAAACTTGTGCTCCACTCAATGACAGAAGTAAAGATAATTGCCAAATTGAATTTGGCATGTTTAAAGCCTCCACTTTTGAAAACTTCAAGTTTAAAATTTGTCAAAATCACATTTCAATTATATAGGAATTAAGAACAACACTGTCTAGACAATGAAAATAGAAACGACAGAATATCAAACAAAATGGCAAATTTTAAGCCAGAAATTTATTTGTTTGTATTATTTTCAAGTCTTGTGATCTCAAGCAGCCAAAGCCATGATCTCTCGCCTAAAAACAACCATGTTGCCTTGTTCATACTGGGAGATTCACTTGTTGATGCTGGAAACAACAATTATCTCAACAATACTCTCATTAAGGCCAACTATTTTCCTTATGGCGAAACATTCTTTCATTATCCTACAGGCAGATTCTCTAATGGCCGAATAATTCCTGATTTTATCGGTAAGATCCTTTCTTATATATTAATGAACATGTTCACTTATGGTTTTGAGTTTAAATCCCAGTCAAATTAATAAAGTTAAAAACACAAAAGAGAAAGATTCAATGTCTTTTTCTTTTTTGGGTTCAATTATAGGGCTAATTAAGTTGATTATCTGCATATTAATTTGTTGCAGCTGAGTACATGAAGTTGCCATTCATTTCACCATATCTTCAACCTGGTAATGATCACTACACAGATGGAGTAAACTTTGCTTCAGCAGGGGCAGGTGCTCTCGTTGAAACTTATCAAGGAATGGTAAGGCATCTTTCTCCTCAATTAATTAGCTCAGATTAATTAATTTGCTTCATAATCAGAGTCTACTTAATTACATGGACTGGTCTATGAAAGAATTCCTGGTATATCTAATTACAATCTGCAGTACTATGAACATTTATTGGTTATAGTGATTCGAGTTTTGTTTTTCTTAATAAAGATTTCAAGTCTAAGTCTTGTAACAGAAAAAAATCAAAATTGTGAGATATTTACTCCATAGTGGACCGATTCAATTTTAACTAAATTAGTCAAGAGTTTATGAGTTTTGGAATACCAATAATCATACAAAAACCTTGCAATATTACTTTTAGTATACAGCTCAACTATAATTATTGGATTAATTAATTACTGACTATCAGATCAAATTTCAATGCTTAAAGTAGTTATTTCTTTAAATACATGTTAATTAACAGACTTAGGTTATGGGTAAGAACTAATATTTGCATCCTTTGATATTGTGCAGGTGATACCCCTTAAAGCTCAGGTTAATTATTTTGAGAAGGTGAAGAAGAAGCTAAGGGAAAAACTAGGCGACTCAGAGAGTGAAGAATTAGTGTCAAAAGCCATATACTTAATCACCATTGGCAGCAATGATTATGTATTGCCTTTTGTCACAAATTCTACTGTGTTTCAGCAGTATTCCAAACAAGAGTATGTTGGTGTTGTCATTGGCAACCTCACAATTGCTCTCAAGGTAATAAACTTCTTTTGTTTATTTCTTGTTTTGAACAAAAGATAATCTTTAAAATCAATACTAATTATTTAGATGGATTCACCATAAACTAATTAATCTAATAATAACTAGCCATTTCTGCCAAAAAAAAAAGGAAAAGTAATAATATCATTGCTATATTAGCTTATAATTAAAACCCATCTGAAAAAGAAAAATTCAAATATTCATTATCAAGTCAATAATTATTATCATTTTGAAAAAAAACTTTTATCATCCGATCATATTTATAATTTTGATTCTGTTATTTGACTATTTTGGTATCAATCATTGATTGATTAGAATTAATCATTGATATAATTTTCTTCTTCTTCTGAAATTGATGGTTTCAGGAAATTTACAAGAATGGCGGTAGGAAATTCGCTTTGTTAAGCTTGGGTGAGCGATTGGGTTGTGTACCGGGATTAATGGCCCTTTCTTATACACTGAATGGCACTAATGGGACATGCATGGAAGAGATTAATAATCTCGTAAAACTACACAATACAGCCCTTTCTAAAATGCTCAAGGACCTAAAGAGAGAACTTGAAGGATTCAAGTATACAAATTTTCATTTGTCCACTGCAGTAAGTGATGTGTCTAACAATCTTTCTAAATATGGTAAGTCTTTATTTATTTTTTATCCATACTAATTTTGGGCCTAACCCATATTTATGATGATCATTGTACTTTAATTACATTTTTTTTGTAGGGTTTAAGGAAGGCCAAGAAGCTTGCTGTGGTAGTGGTCCATACAGAGGAATTGAAAACTGTGGAGAGGGAGAAATAAATGAAGATTATGAATTATGTAAGAATCCAGATGAATATCTATACTTTGATGGGAGTCACCCTAGTGATAGATTTAACAATATACTTTCAAAATCAATTTGGAGCGGAAATACTACATTTATTAGTCCTTTTAATCTTAAATACCTGTACGAGGCATAGGCATTTGTCTGCATCCAGTGTATGAGGACTTTATATACCCTGTCAATAATGTATTGCTGCTAAAATAAAGGTGGTATAAAATAGTTATCAAGCAACCATAGCAATTTGTATAATTTTTTTTTTTCATCTAGCGTGGGCAAGAAGTTTTGGCCAAGTGTATGTCAAAATCGATGCCAAGTATGCTTCCAGTAATTATATATTTTGTAATTATCTATACTCATCAATGTTCAATAGTCAATGATATGGTCATCTGATTGGGCATCATTAGTGCCGTCATTTTATTTGTGGTAGTTTAAAAAATAGCTAATCGAATCTCGCATAAAATTTCTTATTATGTAATTATTTATCAATTTGTCGCCAACTACGCAGACAAATAAATAAAAAGCAAACAAACAATGGCAATCAACGAAAGTCACAATTGCAAAAGCAGAGAGCAGAGCTAAAAACCAAAGAAAGGAAGTAAAAGAAAAATGAAAAATTCAAGATTCCAATATCATCTTTACTTGCTGGTTTTGTTTGGAAACCTTTTCAGATCATCAGCAGCCACTAATTCAGAAAGTAATTCTCTTCCAAACTCACCACTAAACGATCATCATGTTGGCTTATTTATTTTTGGGGATTCCATATTTGATGTGGGCAATAACAATTACCTCAAAAATCCGATTGGCCTCACCAATGTCACTCCCTATGGCCAAACTTATTTTCACCATCCCACTGGCAGGTTTTCTGATGGTCGACTCATTCCTGACTTTATTGGTAATTAAATACACTCTATTTCATTACTCTTTACTTATCATTAATTTCTTTTTGTTTAATGGGCTTTTGATTTTTTGAATTTTGTAGGTGAGTATTTGAATCTGCCATTAATTCCACCATATCTGCAGCCTGGCATTCATCGATTTACAGATGGGGCTAACTTCGCTTCTGGGGGAGCTGGTACTCTGGTTGAAACCCATCAAGGAAACGAAGGAAGGGTATAAATGTCATTTCGTCTCCCTGAAAGTCTTAATTGCTTTTAAGAATCACTGACATAATGATTATTTGTTATGTTAATTAAGTTGTTTGAGCTTTGCATAATAGGTGGTCGATCTTAAAACACAAGCAATTCAATTCAAGAAAGTGAAGAAGGAGATAAGCAAGCAATTGGGTAATAAAGAGACTAAGAAATTATTATCCAAATCCATTTACTTAATTAGCATTGGAGTCAATGATTATTTTGCACCTTCACCTCTATATAAATCCATCTCTAAACAAGATTATGTGGGTATGGTCTTGGGCAACTTGACATCCGTCGTCAAAGTTAGTGATCTTGATTTTTATTTTTATTTTTTTAAGATGGTATTCATAACTAAGTCAAATTCTTAATTTTCTGTTTGATAAACGGTTATTATCTGATAATTTCAGGAGATTTATAAGATTGGAGGAAGGAAATTCGGAATACTGGGAATAGGGGTTGTTGAATGTGCACCAGTTATGAGAGCACTTAAACAGAAGAAAGGTGGCTGCTATAAGGAAATTAGACCTACTATAAATATGCACAACGAAGCCCTTCTTCAACTCCTAAAAAACATACAAAATCAACTCAAGGAGTTTCAGTATTTTTATTTTGATTTCTAGACTACATCGAAGGCAAGAGTTCAAAATCCTCTAAAATATGGTATGTTTTTCTGGTTCTATTTATTAGTACATATTCGATGTATCAATGTCCCATACATATACGAACTTAGAATGAAGGGATGGGCACTAAGAATGATACATGAAAGGTTTAAAAAAAAAATATCAAAAATAATAATTTGGAGGGACTGATGAATTTTTTATATACAATGTAGATCCATCTTTTTTTATCGGACAGTAATAAATATGAACTATTGAATTAAAAAATAAGATTTTTATATTTTCTATTCAGAGGTTCATATTCGATAAATTTGATATATCGGTTTTACATGTTATAATAATAAGAATTTTTTTAAAGTAGATTATTGATTAAATGGTGACAAAATTGTGAAGGTTTCAAAGAGGCGAAAGTGGCCTGTTGTGGGGCTGGACCATACAGAGGAATTTCATCAAGTTGTGGGAGAGTAAAAGGATATGAAGTATGTGATGATGCGAGTGAATATGTGTTCTTCGATGATGGTCATCCCACCGAAAAGAGCTACAGCCAGCTTGCTGAGCTAATCTGGAGTGGAACTGATAAATTCACCAAACCTAACAATCTTAAAACATTGCTTCATGCATAATTAACTCAGCCTAAGAAAATTTTCTTTGTATTTTTTTTTTCCTTTTGTCATTTTAATAAATGTTTGCTTTTGTAATTCCGAATCTTAGTGAATGAGAAAAGGAAAAAAAAAAATGTGAAGCAAATTTGCAATTGGGCTCTGCTTTGTTTAAATATTATTTTTTTGGCCTTATCTTTTCCCATTTTTGATAAATAATTAGGGTCAAAGATGGCGGTTTCGTCAAATCTTCTATTTTATTTTTTCTATGACAATTAATTAGAAGAATTAATAGACTTTTAGATTTTTTAAATGTTGAATATGAGGCCTTTCCGCATTCTAATGTCGATGCAAGCACATCTAAGTTCTGGCAATACCGGAATTAATCTCCAAATTAGTCTGTTAAGGTTGAATTATAGTTCAATTAATCTTAATTTGGATTTTCAGCTTATGATTTATGATCAGAAGTGTCAATACAAGATTTATGCAATTTGGTTTGACATCATCATTAAACTATACGAGTAATTTTCCATCAAAAAAAAAATCCGAGTAATTCCTGATTTTATTTGTAATTAATAAGACCCTTTTTTATATTAAAGACAATCACGCTGAATTTATTTTCATTCATTATCATAATGCAGCCCACTCAATCATCTACTTTTGTTGTAGCTGTGCCCATGAAGTTGACGTTGATTGCAGCATATCTTAATCTTACACTGAAGAGATTTTTACTAATCTTGCTCTCGATTAGCGATTAGCACAGACTAATCTTATTCGTAGTCATAGTGCGAGGTAATTTGTAATGGCCTTAACACCGGATCAGCCGTGAATAGTATTTTCTGATAATGAATAGTACTTTCAGGACTAAAAATACACCTAAAAGTAAAAAATATTTTATTTGACAATCGAAAAATATTGATCACGGTGAGTTCGGAGTTGAAATTTGAAGTGAAATTGAAGTCATATAAATTTTCAAAAATCGAAAATAAGAAAAAAGAAGCGATTTGGGGTTTAGATTAACTATATTGACTAAGATTTGATCGGACCGTTAAAAATAGTAAATGAGTTCTAAAAATTACCAAAAGTTGCAGATCTTCTTAAAATGATGTGTAGAATATTTTGGTAACAAAAAGTAAATTTTTAAGTGACACTGATAGTTGTCGAATCGGACCGATTTGAATGAATCAGACAGGTAACAGACTCCGATTGAACTAAAATTTTGTACACAACCAATTTTTGATGTGATAAGAGTGATGAAATTAAAGTTGGAGTGATTTGGATTTGAAAAGTGGGATAAATTAACTAGGATTATTTATTGGGTAATTAATGGGCTTTGATTAATTTAATTAGGTCCACTAATTGGCCCAAGCCCACTCAAGACCACTATATAAGGTATGTATCCTAATTATCCATCAAAATTTAGCTTGATCAGAGTTTCGATAGATGTCAGATTGGTAGAAGAAACTTGCCACGTCAAGTTTGAAAAATTCAAGAGGAGGAGGAAGAGGAAAAGAGAGGAGAGACTAAATGAGAGTTTTTTTTGTGCATTTTTGTCATGTCATCAAAATTGCTGACGTGTCTGTCAATGTGTCGTGATCTCATTGGATATTGTTAACTCTATTAGACACGTGGCAAATTTAATAGTGTGAGGGATAAAATCATACTTTAAATCTGAGTTTAAGGATAAATTCACATAAAAAAAATTTAGGGGCAAAATTAACTCAAAAAATAGAAATAAAATTAACTGTTTTAAATAGTACAGAAATAAAAAAAAAATCACCTTAGCCTATAGTAAATAAACCAAAGAAAATAAATATAGTCAAAGAAAACGATGAAACGCAACAATTGATTCCAACACCACGTGGGATTGTTCTCAAATATGCCAGCGCATGTGTCCAGGCAACATGTGATTTTTACAACAAACTATAGTGGGCTCCTTAAAAAATGGGACTTGTCCCTTTCCATTATAGATGCTCCTCTGTTGTCGGTAAAAATTGTGACTTGAATTTGTTGATTTTTAATTAAATATTACTGTACTTAAATTATAAACGTAGACAGCGAAGTGTGTTAACACTAAATAAAAATAAGATTATTTTTCTCTTTATATATATATATATATATATATATATATATATATATAGTTTTCATTACAGACTTGATAATTAAAAATGTTTCAATCAGTCCTTATGGTCTAATTAAATTTGTTCATTTTTTGACATTATTTTGGATTTTTTTATATCGACTTTTGGGTATTGGGGAAGGATTACTATTTTTTTTTGGAAAGAGGGAAGAAATTGCTATTTAATTATATTATAAAGATTTATTTATTTAATTTAAATTAAATACAAGTCTACAACTGCTAGGTTTGCTGTTGGATTCAAGTTTTGGAGAGGTTCTCAAATTCCCACGCTTCCCATGAATAGAATTTCGAATGTGGAATGTCAACTTTAATGCCGTCATTATTTTTTTAAAAACTCTTAAGAGAGATTTTTATCAATAAATAAGTACAGAATTACTATTATTATTTCAAAAATTTATTTTTTTATATTTTCCTATTTATATATATAGCATTCTCAATTAAGTGTCAATTTTTCTCAAAATGACTATCCGCAAATAGGTAAAGATTTTCTAAAAGTAAGATATATTTAAATATGAACTTACAAATATGCCTTTATTACTCTATCCGTTTTTTATCTATTACTTTTGTTATTTTTATAAAAATTAAAAAATATTAATTAATTCTAAATTTAGTATTAGATTGCTTGATTTTCACTAAATTATCATATCTAATTGATTTTAAATAAATTAATTTTTATTATAAAAAAATTAAAAAGTGATACATAAGAAAGAATAGAGAAAACATAATAAATATTTTTTCGCATAATAAATATTTTTTCAACTTTTAACACACAATTAATATGCAAAACTCCTTTTTCCAACCAATTTTTTTTCATAATTATATATATATATATATATATATATATATATATATATATAGGAGTATTTCTTTTGGAAGGATCAATTAGTAAAATTTTAGAATAATAAATGAGTTTTTTAAGTTTGATAAAAATTTAAGATGGACACTTGTAGATGGCGTATACATATGGGAAAAGTCTAATTCCTCGCACAAGATTGGAATATATCCTGTAATGACATTCTAGAATTATACAGTCCATGACTTTTCTTACAACATATCAATAAGGGATGAGACACAAATTTAAATATTACAGATTTTTATCTTTAATTTTTTTTAGTTCAAAACTGTCTATATCTTTATTAAATTGAATCATTTTTTTTTCTTATCTGTGATTATAAAAATAAATATGATCTATTTTATTAAGAACGAAAATTAAAAAAAGTTTATATTTACCGTCATTATTATAAACGAGTATAAGTGTGAATCGGTTTGATATAAATAGGAGCAAATGTGGGCTAATTTGTTAACGGCAAGGGAATTTTTGAACCAGAAAAAGGAATCGAAGGACATTGTTGTACTAGCGATTTTGTATATTTATAGAGCAAATTTAGCTATTTCTCCTATTAATAATAAAGACTAAACTATTTCACCTGGTAATATTATTACTATGTTATATTTCTCTTATAATAAAAGAAATAAAATTATTTATTTTTTTCATGAAATACAGTGGCATCACCAAGGAGGTCATCTCAATCTAAACTATATATATGAAACAGATGCCCAATTATGAACTTTAAGAAAAAAGTTTATATATATATATATATATATATATATATATATATATATATATATATATATATATATATATATATATATATATATATATATATATATATATATATATATATATATATTTTCTGATTTTCATATATATCTGATTAAAATGTTGAGGCGACTCTGACATTACTATTTTATCTTTATTTAGTTTTCTACAATTATTCATTGGCCACGTGCTTATCATTTTTTATACACGATTTCATTTGCTTAATCAATTGGAAATTTGTGCTTACCCATCTTTTAAGACTGTATGATTGAAAAACTGTATGCATACCGCCGCCCAACTGCTACTCATTTTCCAAGTCATTGTTAGAGATTTGTATGAATCAATTAATCAGTCAATTGACAATCTTATTTATCAGTTATTTAATATTTATTTCTTAAAAATTACTAACTCTAAATCTCATTATTTATTTTGTTAAGTGGTCTATCGAATTTTATTTTTCCAACCACTTATTCATTTTGGATCTAAAAAGTGATATATATATATATATATATATATATATATTATTTTGTTAAGCGGTCTATCGAATTCTATTTTTTCAACCACTTATTCATTTTGGATCTAAAAAGTGATATATATATATATATATATATATATATATATGTTGGGATGTCAATCCAAGCCCCACATCAGAAATATAAGGAAATATTTTTTAAAATATAAGTGTGTTCACCTAATTTTATTAGTATGAGGCTTTTTGAGAGAAACCCAAAAACAAATTAGTGCGAATTTGGCCCAAAACGGATAATATCATACTAATATGGAGTTAAGGTGATGTTTGATAGTCCTAACAAGTGGTATCAGAGCCATGGTTTGGAGACGGTCAGAAATAGTGGACTGCATTGTGTGAGAGGCCCTCGATATGACTTCGCGATTGGAGATTCGTATTTGGTGCTTTGTATTGAAAGTCTTTCTGATATTGTGGTGGTCAGGCGGCGTGTCCCGTTTGTTGATAACGGTGGTGCAAAATAATTTGACGAATCAAATGGATTATCGTTCGAGGGGAGGACATAAGCTGTGTAGTCCTTGGTTTGAGGAGAAGATTGTTGGTGTAGCACCCCCTATGCAACTACCCTATTAAACATGTATCATGAATACTATTAATCATGCTTATACTAAATGTACATTTAATCATCATTTAGCCATTAATCATGCCATATGATTTCATATGCTTATATTCGTGCTACAAGTCTATTCCTGTTTTTCATTTCATACCTAGTATCATGCATACTATACTATATGAATATTACTTTATGTATATCACATGCACACATATTCTGTCTTAGCTTTACTACTAGTGAGTTACAATATTCCACATAGGTTTTATACATATCATAAGATAATTGGCCCATATACAAAACATATGATAATTGTATTACAAAATATCCTACATCAAGGTTATAAGTCGATGGTTGGCCCTTCCTGATGCAGAGAACGTCCCTCAACAAAAGTCTTGCTATTTGAACCTACACGGATAAAATAACCCGTGCTAAGCTATAAAGCTTAGTGGGGAATATCTACAGATGGATGACCACTCACATAGGTCATCAAAACATACATATACAATATATACATATACTATAAACAATATGTCCAACCTAGCATGGCAACAATAACACATACTTTAAAGCATAAAGCATATTCTCATGTGCATAACATTGTACCCAAAGAGTAACAAATATTCTCATATTCATAATTCATATAGACAGTAACTTCCCATGTAAACATATTCAAATAAAACATAATTCCTGTGGTAAAACAACATTATGATCCACAATATCAATCTTTAGTCAAATCACTTTAACTGTTTAATTTCTTTATCATTACTATGAATAACGTTTAGCCTGCCTTAGCTTTATCGGTGGATAACGGGAACTATGGATACACATCGGTATCAAAGAAGGATATCCAAAGATATCAAATCTATAGACCCAAATGGGGCCAAACTATACTATAGACCGGTCAAGCATACCCAAACGGGGTAGCCTATCAACCCAAACGGGGCTGATCATGATCCAAACGGGATCATACATATACTATGGACCCAAGCGGGCCAAACTATGGCAGCTGCAATTTCCCTATAGGCGCCTATCTATCCACATCTAAAACTGTATCGCAGGCAGAACTATATTCGTGTTCAATTCACATATTAATACTGTATTCATAGTATAATGTTGTGCACATATACATAGTCTTATATAACTATGAATTCTATGGTGCATAATCAGATATATGCACATTTCACATGCCAAGTTATACATTTGGCTTATTCAAATCTGTATGACTATATAATTTGCATCATAACATATAGGCATGACATATAATCATCATATCATATACTTGATCATGTTCTCATTAAGCATTTCACATGTTTATAGTCATGCTAATTCATCTTCTATCTCATAAGGCAATTACATGCTCATATACTCATATACATAATCATAAATGTACATACCTGTGGGTACATTCGCATATAGTTGATTTATTCTTATGAGCATGTTCCCAACACATATATATACCTTTATCATCATTCAAGTCATGTGCTATACAACATATCAACATGTTTTCATATGGACACATACACATGCCAAGGTCATACTATTATAATCCCTATTTTATAACATAGATACATGTCAATATGTGCACTTTTATGTCATAGGATTTACATGTGTATATATATCAATTTGGCATATGACCATCATGCACAAGACTAATCACATGTATAGGTTAGATATTTCATCACTAGTCTTTATTCATATACACAATTGAATGCATCTGTATTCATATAAATCCTTCATTGATAGTCATATTACATGCCTTATTCAATTAACTTTACTATCACATAAGCAACTATCTGTCTCAATCAATTTAAAATCATATCATCAAGTGTAGCAACATTCTGCACATAATTGTAATTTCTGTTACATTGAACAGTCTAGAAAACAAGTCCGGATTCAACCCTAGATTACATGTACTTAGAGACAGATTTAAACTTAGGTTTCTTCATATGAAATATAGGTATGGAAGTCTAATTTTCAATGCAAAAAGAATCATTCAATTTGCTGTTCTATAGCTCAACTTATGAGCAAAATATTCCAGACAGGTCATTCAGTCGTGAAGGGGAGTTCGACTAGTGAAGAGCTTCACGAGTGAAGCAAATAAGGCAAATCTCACGACTCGTGAAGGAGTTCACGAGTGGAGAAGAAAGGCTATACATCACGACTCGTGAAGGAGCTCACGAGTCGGTCTATAATTCACGACTCGAACTAAAATTCACGAGTGAAAACCAATGATCCCATAAACGGATGCACGACTCGTGAAGAGCTTCACGAGTCGGACAATAGTTCACGACTCGTGAAGGACTTCACGACTCGGCAAAGATACAAACTGTTCACCAAATTCACTTCGATAAAAACCCGTAAAATGCAATCTTAATTTCTGTCAATCATAACAATTTCCAGCGACTATTTTCCACATGCAATATGATCAGCCTAATTCCCATACCTTGGCTGACAAAACCTATATCTTCAACCTCTAGCAATATCCTTTCCCTTGCTCCTTCTTCCTTCCTCTTCTCCTTCACAAATACCATCACCATCATCATATATTTCCAGCATAATTACATTGGTCTAGGTTAACTTGAAAAGAAGATGAAGATGAAGATGATGGAGGGTTAAATTAAGAGTTTAATTACCTTTAATTTACTGCATTATACTCTTGCTTAACCCACAACATTATCATCAAATTGCTTGAGATCATTCAATGAAAATCAAAAGGAAGAAGAAGATAATTTTTCTGGTTTTTCTCTCACAATTGCCGATCTCAAAGTCTCACACAACCACCTCCACATTCCACTAACTCCAGCCTTTTATACCAACATAACAATCCCCTCTTTAGTCCCTTGAAAATTTGCATGTCAAACAAATGGCATAAACCTTAATGCATGCTATAAAATGACCCCTCCACTAACTCTTTTTCTTAATTCAACCTATCAATTTAATCATTCTTTCAAATTAACCTTGAATTAAATGCTTTTATTCACAATTGGCCATTAATATGCCACAATTACAAATTAACCCCAATTAACACCTTTATACTTCAATTACACCCTCAAATACTATTAAACCATATTCTTTTATTTTATTTTCATGCAATTAACATAATAGCATGATAATTTATCCCCTTAACTTAATCATAAAAATATGCAAATTAAATTAGGGTCATGTTAGGGTCTTACAGTTGGGATGTCAATCCAAGTCTCACATCGGAAATATAAGGAAATATTTCCTATAATATAAATGTGTTCACCTAATTTCATTAGCATGAGGCATTTTGAGAGAAATTTAAAAACAAATCCGTGCGGGCTTGATCCAAAACAAATAATATCATATTAATATGAAGTTAAGGTGATGTTTGGTAGTCCTAATAATAATAATAATAATAATAATAATAATAATAATAATAATAATAATAATAATAATAATAGTTGTTTAACCACAATCCACTAACTGAAACCATAAAAATTAAAAAATAAAAAATATAATTTGAAATTGAAATTTATGCACTTATTAATTAAAATTTTCAATTTGATTTTGAACATTTTTTTTAATGGACACCCCTTGTCACATGTCACATTAAAAATGAAAAGATAAAATGTATTGATAATCCATTGCAAGAGTTAAAAATTTTGACCTGACTCTAAAACTAACCTTCCAGATAATTTTTTTTTCCCCTCTCATTTCCAATGTGTCAAAATAACTCGGCTATTTAGGGCCCATTCCGCGCAGACCTGGTGATTTTCATCACTCAATGACAGAATCAAAGATATTGAATTTGGCATGTTTAAAGCCTCCACTTTTGAAAACTTCAATTTAAAATTTGTCAATGTTACGCTTCAATTATACAGGAATTAAGAATAACACTATATAAACAATGAAAAATTGAACGACAGGATACCAAACAATATTTTAGTACATGGCAAATTTTAAGTCAGATATTTATTTGTTTGTGTTAGTTTCAAGTCTAGTGATCTCAAGTAGCCAAAGCCATGATCTCTCGCCTAAAAACAACCATGTTGCCTTGTTCATACTGGGAGATTCACTTTTTGATGCTGGAAATAACAATTATCTAAACGATACTCTCATTAAGGCCAACTATTTTCCCTATGGCGAAACATTCTTTCATCATCCTACAGGGAGATTCTCTAATGGCCGAATAATTCCTGATTTTATTGGTAAGATCCTTTCTTATTAATAAACATATTCACTTGTGGTTTTGAGTTTAAATTCTAGTCAAATTAATAAAGTTAAAAACACGAAAGATAGAGATTCAGCTTCCTTTTTTTTTTTTTTCCTTTTTGGGTTCAATTATGGGGCCAATTAAGTTGATTATCTGCATATTAATTTGTCGCAGCTGAGTACATGAAGTTGCCATTCATTTCACCATATCTTCAACCTGGTAATGATCACTACACAGATGGAGTAAACTTTGCTTCAGCAGGGGCAGGTGCTCTCGTTGAAACTTATCAAGGAATGGTACGCCATCTTTCTCCTTGATTAATTAGCTGATATTAATTAATCTGCTTCATAATCAGAGTCTACTTAATTACATGGACTGGTCTATGAAAGAATTCCTGGACTAGGTTAATTACAATCTGCAGTACTATGAACATTTATTTGTTGAAGTGATTCTCGTTTTGTTTTTCTTAATAAAGGTTTCGAGTGTAAGTCTTGTGAGAGAAAAAAATTAAAATTGTAAGAGTTTTACTCCATAGTGGACCTATTCAATTTTAACTAAATTAGTAAGAGTTTTTGAGTTTTGGAATACCAATAATCATACCAAAAAATTGCAATATTACTTTTGGTATATAGCTCAACTATAATTATCGGATTGAAACTTTCCACACCATTAATTAATTACTGACTATCAGATCAAATTTCAATGTTTAAAGTAGTTATTGCTTTAAATACATGTTTATTAACAGACTTAGGGTATAGATAAGAACTAATATTTGCATCCTTTGATATGGTGCAGGTTATACCCCTTAAAGCTCAGGTTAATTATTTTGAGAGGGTGAAGAAGAAGCTAAGGGAAAAACTAGGCGACTCAGAGAGTGAAGAATTAGTGTCAAAAGCCGTATACTTAATCAACATTGGCAGCAATGATTATGTATTGCCTTTTGTCACAAATTCTACTGTCTTTCAGCAGTACTCCAAACAAGAGTATGTTGGTATGGTCATTGGCAATCTCACAATTGCTCTCAAGGTAATAAACTGCTTTTGTTTGTTTCTTCTTTTGAACAAAAGATAATATTTTAAATCGATACTAATTATTTAGATGGATTCACCATAAACTAATTAATCTAATAATAACTAGCCATTTCTGCCAAAAAAAAAAATTGATAATATCATTGCTGGATTAGCTTATAATTAAAAATATATCTAAAAAAGAAAAAATTCAAATATTCTTTATCAAGTCAATAATTATTATCATTTTAAAAAAAGCTTTTATAAACCGATCATGTTTATAATTTTGATTCTGTTATTTGACTATTTTGGTATCAATCATTGATTGATTACAATTAATTAGTTTTGTTTTGTCTTATTTTCTTCTTATTCTAAAATTGATGGTTTCAGGAAATTTACAAGAATGGCGGTAGGAAATTCGGTTTGTTAAGCTTGGATGATCGATTGGGTTGTGTACCGGGATTAATGGCCCTTTCTTATGAACTGAATGGCCCTAATGGAAAATGCATGGAAGAGATTAATAATCTTGTAAAACTACACAATACAGCCCTTTCAAAAATGCTCAAGGACCTAAAGAGAGAAGTTGAAGGATTCACTACAAGAAAATCATCAAATAGCAACGGAAATTAGCAACCGAATTTGTTGAATTTCCGTTGGTAATCAAAATTAGCAACCGAAAATAGCAACGGAAAATTCGGTTGCAATTTTGGCGGTTGGTATTTTTAGCAACGGAAATTAATTTCCGTTGCTATTTTTAGCAACCGAAATAAATTGCCGTTGCTATATTTAGCAACCGAAATCAGTTTCCGTTGCTATTTTTACCAACGGAATTAGAATTTCCGTTGCTATATTTAGCAACCGAAATCAGTTTCCGTTGCTATTTATAGCAACCGAATGAAGTTTCCGTTGCTAAATTCAGCGAAAATTATAAAAAAAATTGCGACGGAATTTTCGTCGCTATTCCGTCACTAAATTATTGTTGTTTACCTGAAGCCGTCTGGAACTGTCCCTTGCTGCTGCAACTGCCATGTCACGCACACCATGCCTAAATTTTTTTCCTAAAGGATGATATTATTTCAATTTGTAAATTTTATTGGAACATTGCATCAAAATAAATATTAAAGAATTAATTATTATTTTTATCAAATTTCAGGAGGTGAATACTTTCAGCCAAAATAAAAATAGCAAGTCACATTCAACAATTGTAATTAAGGCTGTAATAGTTGAATCAAGGCATGGCTTAATTGAAAAATTAAAAATCCATTGAAAAAGTTTGAATTCAAACGAATTATGTGGATCAAAATTATAATTGTAAGATATAAAAAAAATAGGTGTATTAGGATTACTTTTATAATATTAATCCACTTATTATTTCATATTTCCGTTTGAGTTTGTGAGATTTGGGAAAACTAAAAAGGAGTTTAAACATCTAATCATCAAACAGACAAGAAACACGGACAACTAATACTTGGAAAAACACCATACCTATTCATTGCTTGAAGAAACAGCAAAACATTTGTTATCAATTTCATTTAGCAATTTATTACCATGCCATAGTGTCTGTGAGAAGGCATGCTTGTATACATTACACCCCAAAACATGCTAGCACACAAATATTAATAATAGATGGAACCTGGTCATATGCTCTCTGTAGAAAGGCCGAAGGAATTATGCAAAATGGCTTCAGTCCCCCACAAGTCCCCCACAAGATAAGCCAGCAGAAAATGTAACTGCATGCTGTTCAGCCATTCCAACATCAAAAAACCTATAAAAGTGATGAGACCAGAAAAGTTTATAAGGAACATATAATCATTATCATCACTTGAACATTTTCAACAAGGACTATAATAAGCCGGTACACAGTATGGTTGCCTTCTCGCAGGGTAAGAGGTAATTTGGCATCTAAGTAAAATGCATTAAGAAATAAAATATTTTCCAAGCAAAGAGCTGTTATTGAAAATGATAATGCTTGGTTAATAAACCTACTTTCCCTAATTATTACTGAAAATGTCTGTAATCAGGTGCCGAACATATTCGATTAACAAATCCCTACATTAAAAAAAGGTTCAGATGCATCTGTTAATTAAAGATCAAATAATTCAACAACTTTATCAGAGAGAAAGAATGTCACAAATAATGCAATAGTATTTATTAAATTAATCTTGACAAGATACTAGTGTTCTGGGTTGAGCTGTATCTCTTTCCTGTTTTCTCCTTTTTAAATGACATTTTGGCTTATCCATATATATATATATATATATATATATAGTTACAAATAATAATCTATTATTGCAAAAGAAGAGAAGCATGCACGATCTAAATTTTGTTAAAAAATTTTTTCCCATATTTTGCCACAAAATTTAGCAACGGAAATATTATTCCGTTGCTATTTTAGCAACGGAATTCTATATCGGTTGCTATTTAGCAACCGAAATATAATTCCGTTGCTAAATAGCAACCGAATTTATATTCCGTTGCTATTTTTCGTTCTAATTTTTTTCCGCCATCTATTGGCGCCTTAATTAGCAACGGAATAGTGATTCCGTTGCTAATTTTCGTTGCTAAAATAGCAACGGAATTTATATTCCGTTGCTAAATTTTGTTAAAAAAATTTTTCCCATATTTTGCCACAAAATTTAGCAACGGAAATATTATTCCGTTGCTATTTTAGCAACGGAAATATTATTCCGTTGCTAAATAGCAACCGAATTTATATTCCGTTGCTATTTTTCGTTCTAATTTTTTTCCGCCATCTATTGGCGCCTTAATTAGCAACAGAATAGTGATTCCGTTGCTAATTTTAGTTGCTATTTTCAGCGCCAAAAATTGCCTCCACTTTTAGCAACGGAAAAAACCAAAAATTTTTCCGTTGCTAAATCTAAAAAATTTAACCAATTTTAGCAACGGAAATTTTTTTCCGTTGCTAAATAGCAACGGAATTGTCTTTCCGTTGCTAATTTAGCAACGGAATCGTTTCCGTTGCTATTTTTCCGTTGCTATTTTCAGATTTTCTTGTAGTGATTCGAGTATACAAATTTTCATTTGTCCACTGTAGTAACTGATGTATCTAACAATCTTTCTAAATATGGTAAGTCTTTATTTATTTTTATCCATACTAATTTTGGGCCTAACCCATATTTATGATGATCAATGTATTTTAGTTACATTTTTTTTTGTAGGGTTTAAGGAAGGCCAAGAAGCTTGCTGTGGTAGTGGTCCGTACAGAGGAATTGTAAACTGTGGAGTGGGAGAAATAAATGAAGATTATGAATTATGTAAGAATCCAGATGAATATCTATACTTTGATGGGAGTCACCCTAGTGATAGATTTAACAATATACTTTCAAAATCAATTTGGAGCGGAAATACTACATTTATTAGTCCTTTTAATCTTAAATACCTGTACGAGGCATAAGCATTTGTCTATCCAGTGTATGAGGACTTTATACACCCTGTCAATAATGTATTGCTGCTTAAATAAAAGCGGTGAAAAATAGTTATCAAGCAACCATAGCCAACTGTATGTCAAAATCGATGCCATATATGTTTCCAGTAATTATATATTTTGTAATTACCAGTCCAACTTTGAATTGAAAGAGTAAGAAGAGACTTAAATTATTTTATTTGTGGTTGTTAATTAATTGAATCTCGCATAAAATTTCTTATTATAAATAATTATTTATCAATTTGTCGCCAACTATTTGGGTCAATTTCACTTATGGTCACTGAATTTAGACCTTATTATCAAAAAGTACCTAATTTATTTTTTCTAACAGAAATGTCACTGGACTTAGTATCTTTTTGCATAAAAGTCATGTTCACCGATTTTTGGTGATGATTCTGGCCGGAATGATGACGTGGCATGCCATATCAGCAGTTACTTACCAGAACGATGATGTGGCACACCACGTCATTCTCCCCTTGCCGAAATGATGACATGTCCACCACGTCATGTGAAGATGCCATGTCAGCGCCACGTCACCCGTTGAAATAAACTAATTAGAAAAGGACACATGTAATACTCCTAATAGTATCGTAAGAGGGGTAGATGATCATTTCACATAAAACAGAGGTTGATTATGTGATTAATTAAGGAAAATTGCAAATTAGGGATTTAATTGAAAAGTAAAAGTAAAAGTTTTGAGGTAGAAATGTGAAAGCAAAAAAAAATCATGAAAATGTGATGGATTCAATGGTTAAGAAAGCAAGAAAAACCATGAAAAACCAAGAAAGCAAGAATAAAGCAAAAAAAAATCATGAAAATGTGATTGATTCAATGGTTAAGAAAGCAAAAAAAAAAAAACCATGAAAATGTCATGGTTTCAAGCTTTTCATATCCCATAATGGAAAGATAAAGGGAGTGGCATGAGTTTATAAGCTTGGAAGCCCATCACCTTAGCAAGACCCAATTTGGATGGATGATCCATTTTGAATTTGGTTAAGGTAAATAGGTTAACATGTGTTATTTTTTCATTTGTTTATTTTTAACATATGACGTGGCAGATGATATGGTGTCTTCACGTGACATGGCGGATGACGTGGCATGCCACATCATCATTTCAACAAGGGGCAAATGATGTGGCCTGCCATGTCATCATTCTGGTAAGGGGCTGCTGACATGGCGTGCTACGTCATTATTCCGGCCAAAATCATCACCAAAAATCGGTGAATATGACTTTTATGCAAAAAGGTATTAAGTTCAGTGATTTTTCTGTTAGAAAAAATAAGTTAGTTACTTTTTGATAATAAAGTTTAAGTTCAATGATTATGGGTGAAATTGACCCAATTATCTAGACAAATAAATAAAAAGCAAACAAACAATGACAATCAACGAAGGTCACAATTGCAAAAGCAGAGAGCAGAGCTAAAAACCAAAGAAAGGAAGTAAGAGAAAAATGAAAAATTCATGATTCGAATATCATCTTTACTTGCTGGTTTTGTTTGGAAACCTTTTCAGATCATCAGCAGCCACTAATTCAGAAACTTATTCTCTTCCAACCTCACCAATAAACGATCATCATGTTGGCTTATTTATTTTCGGGGATTCCATATTTGATGTGGGCAATAACAATTACCTCAAAAATCCGATTGGCCTCGCCAATTTCACTCCCTATGGCCAAACTTATTTTCACCATCCCACTGGCAGGTTTTCTGATGGTCGACTCATTCCTAACTTTATTGGTAATTAAATACACACTATTTCATTACTCTTTACTCATCATTAATTTCTTTTTATTTAATGGGATTTTGATTTTTTGAATTTTGCAGGTGAGTATTTGAATCTGCCATTAATTTCACCATATCTGCAGCCGGGCATTCATTGATTTACAGATGGGGCTAACTTCGCTTCTGGGCCGGGAGCTGGTGCTCTGGTTGAAACCCATCAAGGAAACGAATGAAGGGTATAAATGTCATTTCGTCTCCCTGAAAGTCTTAATTGCTTTTAAGAATCATTGACATAATGATTATTTGTTATGTTAATTAAGTTGTTTGAGCTTTGCTTAATAGGTGGTCGATCTTAAAACACAAGCAATTCAATTCAAGGAAGTGAAGAAGGAGATAAGCAAGCAATTGGGTAATGAAGAGACTAACAAATTATTATCCAAATCCATTTATTTAATTAGCATTGGAGTCGATGATTATGGTGCACCTCTATATAAATCCTTCTCTAAACAAGATTATGTGGGTATGATCTTGGGCAACTTGACATCCGTCATCAAAGTTAGTGTTATTGATTTTTATTTTTATTTTTATTTTTTAACATGATATTTATAACTAAGTCAAATTCTTAATTTTATGTTTGATAAACGGTCATTATTTGATAATTTCAGGAGATTTATAAGATTGGGGGAAGGAAATTCGGAATACTAGGAATAGGGGTTGCTGAATGCACACCAAGTATTAGAGCACTTAAACAGAACAAAGGTGGCTGTGATAAGGAAATTAGACCTACTATAAAGATGCACAACGAAGCCCTTCTTCAACTCCTCAAAAACATACAAAATCAGCTCAAGGAGTTTCAGTATTTTTATTTTGATTTCTACACTACATCGAAGGCAAGAGTTCAAAATCCTCTAAAATATGGTATGTTTTTCTGGTTCTATTTATTAGTATATATTCGATATATCAATGTCCCTTACATATACGAACTTAGAATGACGGGATGGGCACTAAGAATGACACATGAAAGGTTTAAAAAAAATTAAAAATAATAATTTGGAGGGACTAATGAATTTTTCATATATAATGTAGATGCATCTTTTTTATTGGACAGTAATAAAAATGAACTGTTGAATTAAAAAATAATATTTTTATATTTTCTATTCAGAGGTTCATATTCGATGCATTCGATATATTGGTTTTACCTGTTCTAATAATAAGATTTTTTTTTTAAAAGTAGATTATTGATTTAATGGTGACAAAATTGTGAAGGTTTCAAACAGGCGAAAGTGGCCTGTTGTGGAGCCGGACCATACAGAGGAATTTCATCAAGTTGTGGGATAACAAAAGGATATGAATTATGTGATGATGCGAGTGAATATGTGTTCTTCGATTCTGGTCACCCCACCGAAAAGAGCTACAGCCAGCTTGCTGAACTAATCTGGAATGGGACTGATAAAATCACTAAACCTCACAATCTTAAAACACTGCTTCATGCATAATTATATCCAGCATAAAATATGATTTCTTGTACTTTTGTTGTTTTTCATAACAGTCATATTAGAGATAAGAGATGGTAATATTAGAGATAAAGCTGAAGAGATAGAATCAGTAGTTGAAGAAGATGACGTGGTGGTGGTGGCCATTGTTAGGCTCTGATACCAACTCAGATAAATAAATATTGATCAAAACGTGTGTATACCATTGTATAAGTACCGAGTATATATATACAAGAAATGATAATGATCAACTATAACAAATGATAAGATAATATTATATTAGAGATAAGATAATAACAAATTGCAGTTATCTCTTATCTCTAATAAGTCATAATAATTTAATAGATGCAGGATTATGTAATTTCAGATCCAGTGAATAATTAAGACAGAATGAAAATAAAATATCACTAAAAATTAGTATAGTGGTCAGTAGACGATTAAAAGTGTAAAAAATCTGTAAATTTTTTAGTGATATTTATATTTATAATTTAATATTATGTTTTTCTTGCATTGAAAAGAACACGAGGAGAAAAAAATATTTTAATATGCGAGGCAAATTTGCAATTGGTTTTGCTTTGTTTATATAGTGTTTATGTAGGGGAAATTTGAACGATCAAGAATACATAAATTTTATTTCCCCAATTTTCCCAAAATAAATTACATATGCCTATTTATAGGCTTACATTTCAACTATAAACTTAGGCCATTAACCCACTAATTCCACTAAACAATTAACTTATAACTCCATTAACTAAATAACAATTAATAAAAACAATATAAACATGTTAAAATAAAATTCACTAATTTAGTTTCTACATAAAAATTAATGATTTTGAATCAATTTTCCAACATGCTCCCTTGATTCAAAATCATACACATTAAATTTTTTATTGGAGCACTTCTCTCCAATGCACATTCTTGAAGCACTTTCTCTTCAATTCTTGATGCACTCTCTTATCAATCTTCAATTTTTGATGCACTATCTCATCAAACTTCAATTTTGATGCACTTTGTCATCAAACTTCAATTATTGATACACTCTGTCATCAAACTTCTGCCATTTAATTTTTTTTCTTTTCTTTTTTTGGAGCACCTGTCTCGAACTCTAAAAAAAGAGATTCTTCCTTTTGTGCCAAATTCGTTTGATCATTTGCTAGCCTGCAAAATTTTTTAATATGACCAAATTTTTTACAACCGAAACATTATATTTTACCTTTATACCAACAATCATTTTCATCATGATTGTTTTTCTTGCACACACCGCATGGTGAAAATTTTCCTTTTTGAAATGCTGATGAAACCTTGTTTGATATTTTGGCAATGAAAGCTCTCTCCATTGGCTTCTCATCTCTAATTGCTATTCTTTGCTCCACAGTTTGCAATACATTAATTAATTCTGCAACTGTTATTTTTGAAAGGTCTTTTGAATCTTCAAGTGAAGAAATTTTTGACTCAAACCTTTTAGGCAAACTCACAAAATTTTTTTCAATAATTCTATCATCTGAAAATTCTTCTCCAAAGAATCTGATTTTGTTAATAATTGCCATAAGTTTGTTAACATACTCTTTAATTTCTTCAGATGGCTTTATTGATTGAATCATAAACTCTCTTTTAAGATTCAAAATCTGCATAAATTTTGTTTTGTCATTGCCTAAATACTCATTTCTTAACAAATTCCATACCACTTTTGGAGTTTCACATGCCATGATATTGGTGAAAATTACTTTAGAAACCGAAGAGTACAGACATATCTTTGCTTTGAACCGCTTACCTTTTTCTTCATTGTGACTCTTAATTTGAGCCGAAGTTGGATGTGCCGGCAATGGTGGAACTTCATTGTCATTTTCAACCACATCCCATAAATCAAATGACTGTAAATATGTTTGCATTTTTACAGTCCATAATTAATAATTTTCTCCTGTGAAAATGGGAGGTGAAGTTAAAGGACAAGTGTTTGAGGCCATTGTAATATGGATATTCACTTGTTTTCTCTCAATTTTTCTCACAAACCCGCGATAAAAAATGACTCTGATACCACTGTTGGGAAAATTTTAAGGATCGAGAACACATAAATTTCATTTCCCCAATTTCCCAAAAACAAATTACATATGCCTATTTATAGGCTTACATTTCGACTATAAACTTAGGCCATTAACCCACTAAACAATTAATTTATAACTCCACTAATCCACTAACTCCACTAACTAAATAACAATTAACAAAAATAATATAAACATGTTAAAATAAAATTTACTAATTTAATTTCTACATAAAAATTAATGATTTTGAATCAATTTTCCAACAGTTTATTTGCATAGTCTTCTATATATAATAGCTTTCCCAATACCAACGACCAATATTATGTACACACCTATACATAGTGGTGGCCACTTGAAGGTCAGGTTTTGATCCAAAGGAAGCAAAAGAAAATGAGAAGTTCAAGATTCCAATATCTTTACTCGCTGGTTTTATGTGCAAACATTCTCAGAGCATCAGCAGCCCCCAAACCACAAACTTATCCTCTTCAGAACTCACCACTAAACAATCATCATGTTGGCTTATTTATTTTCGGGGACTCTCTATTTGATGTGGGCAATAACAATTACCTCCAAAATCCGATTTGCCTCGCCAATTTCACTCCCTATGGCCAAACTTATTTTCACCATCCTACTGGCAGGTTTTCTGATGGTCGACTCATTCCTGATTTTATTGGTAATTAAATACACTCTCTTTCATTACTCTTTACTTATCATTAATTTCTTTTTATTTAATGGGATTTTGATTTTTTGAATTTTGTAGGTGAGTATTTGAATCTGCCATTAATTCCACCATATCTGGAGCCTGGCAATCACCGATTTACAGATGGGGCTAACTTTGCTTCTGGGGGAGCTGGTGCTCTGGTTGAAACCCATAAAGGAAATGAAGGGAGGGTATAAATATCATTCCCTCTCCCTGAAACTCTTAATTGCTTTTAAGAATCATTAACACAAGGATTATTTGATATGTTAATCATTAAGTTGTTTAAGCTTCTCTTAATAGGTGGTTGATCTTAAAACTCAAGCAGTTCAATTCAAGAAAGTGAAGAAAGAGATAAGCAAACAATTGGGTAATGAAGGACTAAGAAATTATTGTCCAAATCCATTTACTTAATTAGCATTGGAGGCAATGATTATTTAGCACCTTCACTCTCTACAAGTCCTTCTCTAAACAAGACTATGTGGGTATGGTCTTGGCCAACTTGACATCATTCATCAAAGTTAGTGATATTGATTTTTATTTTATTTTCTTAACATGATAAGTGAAATTCTTAATTTTTTGTTTGATAATGTAGTTTATGGTTATTATTTGATATTTTTAGGAGGTTTATGAGATTGGAGGAAGGAAATTTGGAATTATAGGAATGGGGGCTTTTGACTGTTCACCAAATATGAGAGCACTTAAACAGAATGAAGCTGGCTGTGATGAAGAAATTACAACTATTATAAACATCCCCAATAAAGCTCTTCCTCAAATACTCAAAAACATACAAAATCAGCTCAAGGAGTTTCAGTAATTTTATTTTGATTTCTACACTACACTGAATCAAAGAGTTCAAAATCCTTCCAAATATGGTACGTTAGTCAACTTTTATTATTATTATTATTATTATTATTATTATTATTATTATTATTATTATTATTATTATTTATAATTATTAGTTATTTGAAACTCAACTTGCTCAATCAAGATTTGTGCTAACAGATCCATTTCAGGATGGATATGTCACAAATGGAGATATATATATTTTTTTCTTGATTTGAAGTAACTTATTGACCAAAAAGTGACAAAATTGTGAAGGTTTCAAGTTGGCAAAAGTGGCCTGTTGTGGAGCTGGTCCATACAGAGGAGTATTGTCAAGTTGTGGGATAGTAAAAGGATACAAAGTATGTGATGATGTGAGTGAATATGTCTTCTTTGATTCTGTTCATCCCACTGAAAAGATCTACAGACAGCTTGCTAAGCTAATCTGGAGTGGAACTGACAAATTCACCAAACCTCACAATCTTAAAACACTGCTTCATGCATAATTAGCTCAGCCTAAAACAATTTTCTTCGTATTTTTCTTTCCTTTTGTCATTTTAATAAATGTATGCTTGTGAAATTCCAAAATGAGAGAAGGAAAAAAAAATTATGTGAAGCAAATTTGCAATTGGGCCCCGCTTTGTTTAAATATTATTTTTTTTATCTTATCTTTTCCATTTTGATAAATAATTAGGGTCAAAGATGGCGGTTTCGCCAAATCTTCTGTTTTATTTTTTCTATGTTAATTCTTTCTTTTTGGAGGCAGATAAAATCGAACCTAATTAATTAGAAGAGTTAAAATACTTTTAGATTTTTTAAATGTTGAATATGAGGCCTTTCTGTTGAGAAGGAAAGGTCAACCATTCATTATTAAAGATATTGTAATAATTGTAAATTTATTTTTTTACCTTTTATATTTAATCTGTCTATTTTAGATTAGCAAGATTATAGGAATTCTTTTGTATAAAGCTACACATTTTGGTTCAATGAATTCATTCAACAAGCAAATATTATTTTTCTTCTTTACATGATATCAGAGCAGAAAACGAAACCCTAATTTTTGCTTTTCTTTTTCCTTCCGCTATTCTTCATTATGACAGAACAACAACCTTCGAATGGAGACAAGCCCGAAACTGCCAATCCATACTTTCTTCATCATTCTGATCACCCAGGAATGGTACTCGTTTCCAAGCCCCTCAATGGGGATAATTATTCGACATGGTGTAGAGCCATG
The DNA here is from genome assembly GCA_037975025.1 of Excoecaria agallocha. Taxonomy (NCBI): domain Eukaryota; kingdom Viridiplantae; phylum Streptophyta; class Magnoliopsida; order Malpighiales; family Euphorbiaceae; genus Excoecaria; species Excoecaria agallocha. The sequence goes on from CM075812.1 coordinate 908,468, forward strand.
ACGATTTCTTTGAATGCAAAATCCAAAATAGGTTTCATAGACGGCACCACCAAAATGCCGTCGGCTACAGCCAAATCGGAAGAGTATGCTTCATGGAAAAAAATGCAATGATATGATCCTGTCTTGGATTCTCAATTCACTCACACAAGACATTGTAGACAATGTCATCTTTTCCACCACTGCTCAGGAGGTATGGGAAGACCTTCGAGATCGTTTTTCTCAAAGCAATGCCCCTCGAATTTTTCAGATTGAACGAGACATTACTTGTCTTGCTCAGGATCAGATGACTGTTGCAGCTTACTATACAAAGCTTAAAAAATTATGGGATGAACTAGGATCCTATAACGACACTGTTTGTTCTTGTGGGGCAGACCATAAGAGACGAAAATTGATGCAATTCCTTATGGGACTCAATGAGTCTTACAGTGCAATCCGAGGACAAATTTTGCTGATGAATCCGCTTCCTGATGTTGCCAAGGCTTACTCTTCCATTGTACAAGAAGAGAAGCAGCGAAGTCTTGGGTCTGTACGTGAGATGACCGAGAACTCTGCCATGGTTGTTCGAAAGTTTGAACCAGTGGCTATGGCTGTTCGACAGGAATAAGGTACCAAATTTTCTCATTCCAAATCATCTAATCGAAAGCCTTTGCATTGTTCATATTGTGACCGAGATCATCATGTACGAGAAACATGCTGGAAGCTGAATGGGTATCCACCAGACCATCCGAAATATGCCTTAAATAAATCTAATCAAGAAAAACGCAGCAACAATCATCAGCCTTCAGTGAATAATGTCAAAGAAAGTCCAATGGTGCAAGAAGTGTCTTCAATAACAAATGGGCTATGTAATTTGCAAATTCAACAAATCTTATCTATCATGCAGGGTAAAGGGATAGCAGAATCCGCCAATCCAAAAGCTAATGATTCTTCGTCAGGTTTGTTACAAACATTATTGCACCTTCATCAATTAATTATTGATAGTGGCGCCACATACCACATTACTTCATCTCCAGATTTGCTTGTTAACAGCAGTAAGAGCACCTCTATTTCACCAGTTACAATGCCAAGTGGAGAGCAGGCTCCGATTACATCTGTTGGGAATTTACCTTTGAATTCTGCTGTTACTTTAAACAATGTGCTTGGTGTGCCATCTTTTAAGGTAGATTTAATGTTAGTGAGTCAAGTTACCAGAGATTTAAATTGTTCAGTAACTTTCTACCCTCATTGGTGTATTTTGCAGGACTTGATGTCGAAGACGATGATTGGTTTGGGTGAACAACGAAATGGACTTTATTACTTGGTTGCGTTAGCGTCTAAAAAGCCAACATCTCAACTTCCATCAACAGCAACTACTTCTCGTAGTTTACTCAATCCTCAGGTCTCCTCCTCCACCTCTTTGTGGCATCGACGTTTGGGGCATTTGTCTTTCTCTAGATTAGATTTTATGGCCAAACATTTGTTAAATTTCTCTTTTCAATCCAATAATGCTTGTGACGTTTGTGCTTTTGCCAAACAAAGTCGACTTCCATTTTCTATTAGTTCTATTTCGTCTGTCAAACCTTTTGAATTAATTCACTGTGACATTTGGGGTCCTTATAAAACTGCCTCTCTTTCTGGTGCTAAATATTTTTTAACTATCGTGGACAATTATTCCAGATTCACATGGATATTTTTTATGCACCATAAAAGTGAAACACAACATTTACTTGTCAATTTTTTTACATATGTCCAAACACATTTTCATGTTTCCATAGCCAACATTCGAGTTGATAATGGTGGCGAATTTTTTTCTATGCGGGATTTTTTCAAACAAAAAGGAACTAAATATCAACATTCTTGTGTCTACACCCCTTAACAAAATGGGGTTGTTGAGCGCAAGCACCGCCATATTTTAGAAACCGCTAGAGCTCTACGTTTTCAAGCTCACCTTCCTTTAAATTTCTGGGCAGAATGTGTTTCTACTGCTATTCATATTTAATCGTTTGCCCACACCACTCCTTTCTCGCCAAACTCCTTTTGAAAGACTTTATGGAAAACTTCCTTCTTATTCCCATATCCGAGTTTTTGGTTGTCTTGCTTTTTGCTACTGATGTTCACGTTCAATATAAATTTTCTCCTCGAGCTAAACGATGTGTTTTTCTTGGCTATCCCATTGGTCAGAAAGCTTACAAGCTCTATGATCTTGCCACTCATCAAATATTCACCAGCCGTGATGTTGTTTTTCATGAAAATATCTTCCCTTATGAATCCATTCCATCCTCTTCATCCAATTTAGACCTTGTAATTCCCCTTTTTATGTCCGATCCTTCCTCATCTGTCCAACAACCCTCACCACTGGAACCACCTTCTCCCATCAGTCCATAAAATCCTATTTCTGCCCGGCCATCACCTGTTGGTCCTCCTCCTGAACCTCTTTTGCGCCATTCTCAAAGACATCACCATCCTCCTACGGCTTTGCGTGACTATGTCTGCAACCAAGTAACGTCTCCCAACCATTTGCCGTCTTTATCATCAGATCCACATAAAGGTACACGCTACTCCCTTTGTAATTTTATCTCTTATCATCGCTACTCACCACAGCATCGTTCTTTCACTGCTGCCATTAGTACAGATGTTGAGCCTAACTCTTATGCTGAAGCAGCCTCTCATTCCCATTGGCAAGAAGCCATGCAATCTGAGTTGGCAGCATTGGAAACTAACCGCACTTGGTCTCTCACTCCCTTTCCTCCTGGAAAGAAACCTATTGGTTGTCGTTGGGTTTACAAAATCAAACGACACTCAGATGGAACAATTGAGCGTTACAAAGCTCGTTTAGTTGCCAAAGGTTACACACAATTGGAGGGTATTGATTATCATGACACTTTTTCTCCCACTGCTAAAATGATTACTATTCGTTGTTTATTGGCTTTATCAGCGGCACAAAATTGGTCTCTTCACCAACTCGATGTCAACAATGCTTTTCTTTATGGTGATCTTCATGAAGAAATTTATATGTCTCCACCTCCTGGACTTCGACGACAGGGGGAGAATCTAGTGTGTCGCCTTCACAAGTCTCTATATGGCTTAAAGCAAGCCTCTCGACAATGGTTTGCCAAGTTTTCTACAGCTATCCGAGCTGCTGGTTTTGTTCAATCCAAAGCCGATTACTCACTATTCACATGTCGGAAAAGAAAGTCTTTCACGGCCTTGTTGATCTATGTCGATGATATTCTTATTACAGGTAATGATTTCAATGCCATAATAGCTCTCAAAGAATTTCTGCATAGTCATTTTCGAATTAAAGATTTGGGTAATTTGAAGTATTTTTTGGGCATCGAAGTTTCTCGGTTGAAGAAAGGCATTTCTATTTCGCAACGAAAATACACTTTGGAAATTTTAAAAGACAGTGGTTTTTTGGGTGCTAAACCTGTGAACTTTCCTATGGAACAAAACATAAAACTTTTAGACTCGGGTGAATTGCTTAAAGACCCATCTCAGTATAGGCGACTTGTTGGACGTCTAATTTATTTGACTGTCACTCGGCCGGATATCAACTACTCGGTCCATGTTTTAAGCAGATTTATGCATGCACCACGTAAACCACACATGGAAGCCGCTCTGCGTGTATTGCGTTATTTGAAAAGCAATCCAGGACAAGGTTTGTTTTTCCCTTCTCAGAATGATTTATCTTTGCGCGCCTTTTCTGATTCGGATTGGGCTGGTTGTCCGATGTCTCGTAGATCCACCACAGGTTACTGTGTTTTTCTGGGATCCTCTCTTATTTCTTGGCGCACAAAGAGGCAGAAAACTGTATCTCTATCTTTAGCAGAGGCTGAATATAGAGCCATGACATGTACATGTTGTGATTTATCTTGGCTACGCTCGTTATTGAAAGATTTGAGAATATTGCATCCAAAGCCATCATTGTTGTATTGTGATAACACAGCTGCTTTACATATAGCTGCCAACCCTATTTTTCACGAAAGGACCAAACATATAGAGATGGATTGCCATTTTATTCGTGACAAAATACAAGATGGTTCAATTGTAACCAAGCATGTTGCTTCAACAAATCAGCTTGCCGATGTGTTCACTAAGCCATTGGGAAAGGAAGTTTTTTCAACTATGATACGCAAGTTGGGTGTTCTCGACATTCACACTCCAACTTGAGGGGGAGTGTTGAGAAGGAAATGTCAACCATTCATTATTAAAGATATTATAATAATTGTAAATTTATTCTTTTACCTTTTATATTTAGTCGGTCTATTTTAGATTAGCAAGATTATAGGAATCCTTTTGTATGAAGCTACACGTTTTGGTTGAATGAATTTATTCAACAGGCAAATATTAAACTATCCGAGTAATTTTCTATCAAAAAAAAAAAAATAATCCGAGTAATTCCTGATTTTATTTGTAATTAATAAGACCCTTTTTTATTTGTACTTTTGTTGTAGCTGAGCACATGAAATTGCTGTTGATTGCACCATATCTGAATCTTACACTGGACAGGTGTTTACTAATCCTGCTTTCGATTAGCAGAGACGACTAATCTTATTCATAATCATAGTGCGAGACAAACTATCATCTTTCCATTGAATGATTTTCTCCCATGAAGAGATGTACAAAGTTAATAAGTTTTAGCTTAGAAGTACTGATCTGGTGTTGTATGAATGCTAAAACTTTGGTTTTCAAAAAATATAGGCGGTCAATGCAAATCGTACCAAAATTTTGATATAATTGTATATTTATTTTGTAAATTAAGATATTGCAAACTTATAATTATACATGTATGTCTACAATTGAAATATATATATATATATATATATATATATATATAGCCAGCTAGCAGCTCTGTGATTTTAGTTTGATATGTCATTATGTCAATTTTATTTCACATTTTTCTGTTCAAGTATGTATGTTTGTGTACATACATACATACATGCTGCATGTGAGTTCATCGCACGTAGATAAGATTTTTCTGAGATGGAAAATATGTTTCATTCAAGATTCATGGAGTAGAATTTTACAAGTGAGGTTATTATTATATTTTTCTCTAATTAATTAATTGAGTCAAATATAACTGATGGGAGCACACTACCCACCTACCTAAACATATAATGCGAATATCGTCTCAGAATAAAATCACGTGCACAAATTAAGTTTAAATATTTTTGGTTATAAATAATTTCTTTTAATTCCATTAATTTGACTTTTTGATATATATACGGTTATGGTTGGATATATTATTTTACACTTTTATCCCTTTGTCCCACAGGTGATAGACTTCAAAGCTCATTTCAAGGATGTGAAAAACAGCTAATTACAAAATTAATTAGCTGGTCCAGAAAGCAACTTATTGATATATCCAATTCCCTTTATTTATTTAGCATATAGTAGGAAAATGATAATAAGTCGGGTATGGAAAATCCGACTTGATAATTGCGGATGACCATTAATTTAAAATAATTAAAAATAATTTTGAAATTAGTTTCGTCACAAATTTGTCATAAATTATAATACAATAGATAGCTTCAAAACTTGTCTATATGAAAATAATGGATTAGAAATTTCAACAATAAAATATAGCTTGTAAAGTTAAAATATAGCTTGTAAGATTTTAAGAAGCCAATTTTATTTGATAATTTTATGTTCAAGTATTGTTGTTGGTAGCCAAACTCATGCATGGCCTTCAGAGAAATCTGGCATATTCATATTTGGAGATTCATTATTTGATGCTGGCAATAATAACTATCTGCAAAACCCTGTTGGCCGTGCAAATTTGTTTCCTTACGGTGAAACATTCTTTAAGTATCCTATGGGAAGATTTTCTGATGGTTCAATAATTCCTCATTTTGGATCAAAAAAGGGAAAAAAGGTTGGATGATGATTAAATTAGATCTTGACAAGGCCTATGATCGTCTTCGCTGGGACTTTGTGCTTGATACTCTTTTGGAAGCGGGTTTTCCCCTGAATCTTTGCTCGCTGTTGATCTCTTGCTGGAAAAACAGTAGTTCCAGAGTTATTTGGAATGGTGGTCTTACAGAAAGTTTTCAACCTTCTCGAGGAGTTCGTCAAGGAGACCCCCTTTCCCCCTATCTCTTTGTGCTCTGTATGGAACGCCTCTCCCATGGTATAGAGAAAGCAGTGAGCGAGGGCAAGTGGAAGCCAATCGCTCTCAACCGTGGGGGTCCTCCCATCTCACATCTCTTTTTTGCGGATGATCTCATTTTATTTGCTGAAGCTTCAGTGGATCAAATAGAAGTGATTAATGGAGTCCTAGAAGACTTTTGTATTTGCTCCGGCCAGTTGGTAAACAAAACAAAATCGGCTTTTTGTGTCTCCAAGAATGTCAGCCAATCCTTAGTAAATTCATTGAGAAGGAAATCAGATATAAAATTCACTTCTGATCTGGGTTTCTATCTGGGTACTCCAGTAGCTCATGGCAGAGCAGGCATCAAACTCTACTCTTACCTGGTGGATAAAGTGGCTAGCAAACTAGTTGGTTGGAAGGCCCATACCCTCTCTCTGGCAGGGCGTATAACTCTTGTCAAGTCAGTCCTGATGACCATTCCTAATTATGTGATGCAAACAGCCTCCCTCCCTATTCATATCTGTGAAAAAATTGAACAACTTTGTAGATAGTTCATATGGGGTTCTTCGACATCTGGTAGAAAAGTCCACCTAATTGCCTGGGAGAACCTTTGCAAGCCGCTAGACCAAGGGGGAGTCGGACTAAAAAGAGTTAAAATCTGCAATGATGCTTTTACATTGAAGCTAATATGGCGTCTTTCTCAGGATAACAAAGCGCTTTGGGTTCAGATCTTTGAAGCTAAGTATCAGATTTCTAATCATCACTTGCCGCCTTCCCTTAGGCAGTCCTCTGGTTCAGTGCTTTGGAGAAACATCTCCCGTCTTTGGTCTCCTTTTAGAGCTAATGTCTGTTGGGCAGTTAATGATGGAAAATCAGCCTCTTTTTGGTTTGATAATTGGTTTGAGGCAGGTCCACTGTATCTCCATGTCCCCCCTGAAATTCGTTCTTCAATCTCATGGGATACTGTTGCTCAGTTCTCGGTCAGAGATATGTTTAATACAAGCACAGGCTGGTGGAGGGACGTACTGGATAATTTTCTAAATAGTCAGGTTTACAACTTGCTAAATCTGTCTTTTCCCCCTGATGACGGGTTGGGTTCTGATACTTTATTATGGATGCCTTCACCTTCGGGTACTTTTACAGTTAAGTTGGCTTATGATCTACTGAACCACTGTGACTTCAGAGACACCATAACTGACTGGAACCTCTGTTGGGATTGGACAGGGCCCCAACGAATCCGGGTTTTCCTTTGGCTAATCATGCATCAAAGATTGCTTACGAACGTGGAAAGAACTAGGAGGCATCTGTCTACTTCTACAGAGTGCTCTATTTGTTATGGAGGGACAGAATCCCTTTTGCACATCGTCAGAGACTGTCCAGTGGCTAAAGCTCTTTGGGCCACTCTGGTAAATAGTTCATTCACAGCTCAATTTTTATCTTTAGATCTGGACATCTGGTTGAAGCGCAATTTAAAGTCTGATGAGTACATAGGTTCCATCCCGTGGAAACTCTTATTCGGCTACACCTGTTGGTGGCTTTGGAAATGGAGAAATGATAATGTTTTCAAGAATATCTCGGTTTTGTTTGAGGTCAAGAGACAAACTATTATTGCAAGTTGCTTAGCCTTTATGAATGCCAAAGACTACTTGACTGCTGTAGGTCATAAGACTGGAGAGAAGACTGAAGTGCTGATAGGTTGGGAAGCAGGTTCTCAAAATTGGATTACGCTGAATACTGACGGTTCCTTTGATTACAACCTCTCTATCACTACCGCTGGTGGGATTCTCCGTGATCAATTAGGTAGATGGTTGGGGGGTTTTTCGGCGATTGTCAGGGGTAAAAACGCCTTTGCTGCTGAACTTTGGGGAGTACTGAATGGTCTTCAAGAGACATGGAACAGAGGATGGCGGAAGATTATTCTGCAAGTGGACAATATGAGCGTTGTTACCAGCATCACGAGAGAGCACACGACTACTCCAACCTATAGTGCAATAATACAATGTATACAAGATCTTCTCCGCCGAGATTGGGAGGTAAAGGTCATTCATGTTTTTAGAGAAGCCAACAAAGCTGCGGACTTTCTAACCAGATGGGCATACAATCAAGATGAGAATTTTATTTGGCATCCAGACCCTCCAGTTGGTATTTGTGATATCTTAAATAGCGATTCCATGGGGATTGTCTTTCCAAGAACTATTTGTCTTTAACTTGTTTTTTCTTTTATTTTCTTCTTCATAAAAAAAAAATTCCTCATTTTATTTGTATGACTATACTTTCATAATTTCCTTCTCTTTAATTTCTCATCACCTCAATTAATAAATTTAATATCTATACGATTATTTTTATTGTTTTTTTTTTAAAATTGCAGCTCAATATGAAAAAATACCATTTCTTCCACCATATCGGCAGCCTGGCAATTATAATTATTTATATTGAGTGAATTTCGCGTCAGGGGGAGCTGGTGCTCTTTTTGAAACATTTCCAGGAATGGTATGTCATCATTAATGATATATAGCTGGGGCGAAAATTCGAATTTATGTTAAAGGGGGGCCAAATTAATTTCTAGTTGATGAAGATTATAAATAAAATTATTTATAAAGAATTTTTGCAAACTAAATGCTTATATAATTGAGTCAAATATAATTGATGGGCACATACCATCTAACCCTGGGAATTTTATTTGGGATATAATTGACCGAGACTATCCGAATATTGGGTATTTAATTTTATTGGGATATAATTGAATTTTTTTTTTTATATATTTTTACCCCTTTTGTCTCACAGGTGATAGACCTCAAAACTCAGCTTGATGATTTCAAGGATGTGAAGAAACAACTAAATACAAAAATAGGTGATCCAGAAAGCAACTCATGGATATCCAAATCCCTTTATTTATTTAGCATTGTAGGCAACGATTATGCTTTCACTAGAAATTCCACTGCGTTTCAGTCCTACACCAGAGAAGAGTTCGTTGGGATTGTTATAGGCAACATCACCTATGTGATCAAAGCATTATTTGCATATCTTTTAATTAAAATTTCTATTGTTCTGAAACTCGAAATTTATTATGAAACAATTTTATATGTTTGGTAATTCAGGAAATTTACAAGATAGGAGGAAGAAAATTCGGATTTTCAAATATAGGGGCTTATGGTTGTGCACCATACATAAGAGTGCAAAATGGCAGTGGCGGCTGCTTGGATGAATTAACAATTCTAATACAGCTTCACAATGTAGCACTTTCTAAACTCCTTAAAGATCTACAAAATGAGCTTAGAGGATTCGAATATTCAGTTCTTGATTACTATACTTTATTAGGTGACAGAATAAATAATCCTTCAGAATATGGTATGCTTTTTGCTTATTATTCTTATATTCTATTGGGCCACTTGTGACTTCTAGGAGAACTTCCACAAATCTCCCTCAAATTATTTTATCTTTTCAATCTTTCCCAACATTTATCTATTAGCTCAATTTAATCCCCATTTAGTGTTTCTTAATTATGCATGTACATACCGAAATGTCAAATTACTCCTATCTTATGCATTAATACCCTCTACATTTTAACTAATGTTTCTTTACTACTCCAATCATTTATTTTTTCCTAAGCTACGTGTTGGGGTCTTATAATATTTTTACTAAATAAACAATATACGTGTGTAGGTTAATTCTTTTGGAATTTTTTTTTTTCATTTTTTTGAAGCAGATTTCATGGGATATTAATGTTGACTTTTTGGCCTTATTTTCCCTCAAGTTGTCCATCGGGGAACCAACCATATTATGGAAAACCGTATGTGGTAAAGTCAAATTCTGCAGTAAAATATATAACTTATAGTTCCGTTTAAAAATTAGTCACTCCATCATTTCGCATCTTCTTATAATTTTATAATTCATCTGATAATAAAGAAAAACCATCGAGCTATCTAAAAAATTTCATTTTTTAACGTAGCGTAACATGCAGTTTCCAATTTCTTGTTGATTAAGTTTTTGCATATATAACACTACATTGATGCAATTATCGAGAATATTCATTCCATGTATATGAAGTATTGTTTAAATTGTTTTTTTTTTATAAGCTAACTCTAGGTTAAACAAATTAAAATTAAACCACAGAGTTGACACGTATTTGATGTCAGCAAACGGTAACTTATACGGCTTTCTTTATTGTACCTAATTAACCAATTCCCATTATAAATACAATTGTATAAATATGAATCAAGCACTTGTTGAAATGAAAAGCTTGAAAAGAATGATAGCTATGTCAAACTTAAGTTCTCATAAAATTCTTGTCTTGATTATTTTATCCAGCCTTCTAGTCCAAGCGTCCAGCTCCAATTGCCACCGTAAACAATCTAATAACAAAAATTTGGCCCTTTTTGTTCTTGGAGATTCAGTTTTCGATCCGGGAAATAATAATTTTCGCAACGTTACAATTGATTTTAAAGCAGATTTCTGGCCATATGGAGAGACTTTCTTTAATTTTTCCACAGGCAGATTTACTGACGGTCGAATCCTTCCGGATTTCTTATGTAAGTAATTAATGTTAATCATAACTTCAAAAATATAATTTATAATTCTTTTTAATAATTGCGCATATATTTTTTTTTCTTCAACTATAATTTATTGTTATGTTATATGCAGCCATGTACATGAAAATACCATTGTGGAAACCGTATTTAGCACCTGGTAAGCATAATCTTGTACATGGAGCCAACTTTGCAGGAGGAGGTGCAGCTGCCACCGATGAATATAGTTATCCAGGAACGGTACTATTTTATTCTTCTCAAACTTGTGTAATTGGAACATCTAATTCTTTCTTAATTTTTTTAACTTCTATTAATAATTTGTAACTTAAATATCTAGAGAAATAAAATTTAAATGATGGAGCATTTTATTATATTAGGTATATGCAAGAAAATATTTCTTTTCTCACAAATAATTTTCTTGAAATCACTAACGGTAAAACAAGTTCCGGTATATAAAAAATTTTTAAATTCAAGTTCCTATTCACTCTTCCCTATTATAAGATTCTTTCTAAATAAAGATTTATTTATAGTTGGATTGGACGATTAATTATTAGGTTTGCAAATGTAAATTTCATATTTGTTGCTAGATACCCTTGAGTGAGCAAGTAAGCTATTTAGAGGAGGCAGCTAGTTTGCTAAAGCAACAGGTGGGTGAGGATGAAGCAAACAAAATCCTTAAGGAAGCAGTTTACTTAACCAGCTTTGGAGGCATTGACTATTTAACTTTCAGTGGAACTTACCTTAATGCTACTCAATCGCAAATTCAAGAAGTTGTAGATTTGGTAATTGGGAACATCACAGACAATGTCAAGGTATAAGTTTTAATTATTAATTTTTATTAAATGTATTTTAAAACAAGATTATATGCATTGCTTTTCTTGATGGAATTGAAATTCTTATAGTCCATAAATTGAAGTAAACTTAATTGTTATTTGTTTTGGTTTTGATTTACAGAAAATATACGGAATGGGAGGGAGAAAATTTGCATATCAAAATGTGGGGCCACTGGGCTGTATGCCAGTAGTAAGAAAACTGTTTGGGCTTACAAATGCTTCATGTTATGAAGAATTATTATATATATCAAGTCTCCACAATGAAGCTCTAGCCAATGCAACTGAGGAGTTAGAGACCCAATTACCAGGCTTCAGTTACTTAATCTATGACTACTACAACTTACTTCTAGAGAGGATTCAAAACCCTTCGCATTATGGTATGTTCCTCAATTCCTTTTCAAATTAATAATGTCAATTCGCAAGGAAAATCGCATTGATAATTGAAAATTTATTATTATTTTGAAATGACTTAATGTATTCTAGAGTTAATTCTGCTACAAATACAACTTGTCCATCCTATTCTTTTGTTCTTGTTGGTCATCATATATTTGTTAGTTTGACTTTTTGTCAGTCATGTTTTTTTTTATCTCTTTTTTAGCCAAAATATAAAATTTGGTCTATCATGAATTTCAAAAAAGAATCATACCAACAAAAATTTGGTTACGGATAATGTGCAGGATTCAGAGAAGGGATTAGTGCATGTTGTGGGAATGGGACATTTCTAGGATCTGGATGTGGAATAGAGCCATATGAGCTATGCAGTGAGCCAAGTGAATATGTTTGGTTTGATGGTGGCCATCCTTCTGAACATACCTACGCTCAATTAGCCAAAATTGTATGGGAGGGAGACCAAAATTACACTAAGCCATATAACATGAAACGACTGTTTCAACTTCAAGTTCAGGACATGACATCTTTACACCAGACTTATTGATCTTTGCTTTATTTATTTCACTTTTTAACAACCATGCATTCCTTTTATCTCATGATTCAAAAACATGTTTGAACATTAGTTAATGAAAGTCGGATGCCAAAAATTAAGGATCACATAATTAGTGGATAAATATTTCGAGAAAGCTGGTGTATATATCTGTACAAATTAATCTTTAATTAGATAAATAAAATATGAAAATAATGACAAAATTTAAAATATTTTTGTTAGCTTTCAAGTTCATATTAATCTATCGTGCAAAGCCAGAGAACACTGAGCTCGAATCATTTTCATGAGATGATTTTTTTCCACAACAACCAATCCACGTATTTCCGTATGTTTCAAAATGTGTTTTCTGATTTGTCTATGAAAGTTAGATAATGACAATTAATTAAGGATCAAAGAAATTAATTAAATATTTGGACAAAGTAAACCTATATATCTGTATCAATGAATCTGAAATTAGATAGATATTAATATGAGAAACATTAATAGAATTATGCCAAATCTGAAAAGCTTTTTGTTAGCTTTACTGTTTGTATTAGTCTGTAGTGTAAAGGCAAAGAACTCTGAGCTTGAAAAGCATGGAGCAATGTTTGTATTTGGGGGTTCAGTGTATGATCCAGGCAACAATAATTGTCTGCTTAGTATAAGCGCTGATTCTAAGGCTAACCGTTGGCCATATGATGAAGAGACATTCTTCCACTTTCCAATTGGGAGATATTGTGATGGTCGCATTGTCCCTGATTTTATTTTTTTGAACTAAATATTTATTAATTGGAATCTGTCAAAAGAGCTGAATACAGAAAATTTGGTGGAAGGTCCATCCAAATGTGAAGACCATGTTGGTTTTTTTTTTTTAATAGATGAGATAAAGAAAAAAAGAGCAAGAAAAAATAATTTAACACGAGATAGATTTTCAAGGATTTACTTCTCTATATTATTAAATCAATGAATATGCCTATTTAAAGGCTTAATCATAACAAAAAATGAAAAAAATCAGCAATAAATCTGATATTTATTTTGACAAAGTAAATAACATAAATTACTCCTATATAATAGCTAACAAGCTAATTCAAAATTTAAATTCAAAAAGACCTAAAAATATGCAATAAAATAAGACTAAATTTTTGAACAATTTTGAATCATTCTTCAACATTCCCTCTTGATTCAAAATCATAAACATTTAATATTTTTTTGAAGCCCTTTGTCTTCAATTCTTGATGCACTCTCTTATCAATCTTCAATTCTTGATGTATTTTCTCATCAAATTTCAATTTTGATGCACTCTCTTATCAATCTTCTGTTTTGATTCACTCTCTCATCAAACTTTAATTCTTGATGCACTCTCTCATCAAACTTCAATTTTTGATGTACTCTGTCACCAACTCTCAAAAAAGAGATTCTTCTTCTTGTACCAAATTTGCTTGATCATTTGCATACCTCAAATCTTGTTTCATCGTATGCCCATAATTGATAATTTTCTTCATTGAAAATGTGAGGCGCAATCTCACTTATTTTCTACTGTACCAATTTTTTTCACAAATCCATGATCAAGAATGACTCTGATAATTTAACACAAGATAGATTTTCAAGGGTTTACTTCTCTATATTATTCAATCAACGAAAATGCCTATTTAAAGACTTAATCATAACAGAAAATAAAAGAAATCAGCAACAAATCTGATACTTATTTTGATCAAGTAAATAACATAAATTACTCTTATATAATAGCTAATAAGCTAATTCAGAATTTAAATTCAAAAAGACCTAAAAATATGCAATGAAATAAGACCAAAATTTTGAACAATTTTGAATCATTCTTCAGCATACCAAACGTGGAATTCGAAGCTCTGGCTAAACTGTAGGCTACCGAATTCGCTGATATTTTAGCAAAAGCAAATAACATATTTGTTAAGGTAGAAACTAAGCTAATACAGTCATCCAAAATAATTCCTAAGTCTGAAGCAAAATGGGTACGTGATGAAAGGGCTCGAATAATGATTTGAGCGTCAGACTCAACAATTACTTGTCCAAGATTTTGAGATTTGATCCATCCTAGTGCTTCCCGGACAGCTAAACCTTCTGCCATTGTTGGATTCGTCACTCCTTGCAAGGGACCGTTACCAACCACTAGAAAGTTGCCAGAATCATCCCTAATGACAAAACCATATCCAGTCATATTTTGGTCCTGAAAGACAGCTGCATCAACATTGAGTTTTAATCAGGAAGTTGGGGGTTTCACCCATTTGTTGACTGGTGCAGTGGCTGAATCGTCTCTCCTGTGAATAGAGTTTGCGGCGGTTATAGTAATTCCGCTATTGGCTTCCTTGTAATTTCTGAGCAAGCTTGCAGATGTTGCAATAACATTCTCGACCCTGCTGTGTCTCCTATTCCATATCAGATCATTACGGTACTTCCATAGACTCCAGCATAAAGCAACAACTTCCAAACAGATCTCAACAGGTTGCTGATCCAAAATAAAGCCAAGCCAGTCCATAAAGCTTATAAAAGAACCCCGTATGTAACCACAAGAGGAACGAAACCAGCATTCCTTCGCGCGTGGACAGTCGAGAAACGCATGAACCGTATTTTCTTCAAACAACTCGCAGACTCTACATTGAGGGTTCAAATCGACTTTCTTGCAGACAAGAGCAGAGTTCGTCGGTAGGCAATTCGTGCAGGCCCTCCATATCATGTTCAGGACTTTAGGCAGCACTTCTAGCGGCCACAGTTTCTTCCAAAGAGTGCTTTGATTAGTGTGGCTAGCATGGTTGCTAATCAACAGCTTGTAGGCACTTTTAACTGTGTAAACACCTTTAAGATCTGCATGCTACCACCATGAATCCACAGGGCGACACATACTTGAAGGGATTTTCCTGATCAACTGGGTATCCCTATCATTAAAGAATGAGACCAGTTTCACAACGTTCCAAGAATGGCTTCTCTCCTCCATCAGATATGACACTAACATATTTTTGTTGTGTTGCTGTTCGTCAAAGTTGGTGGAAATATAAGTGTTACTCGCGTCCGAAAGCCAAGGATATTTCCAGACCAAAATCTCCTCTTCATTGCCCACTCTCCATCGGCAGCCTTGCTTGATCAACCCTTGGGTTGCCCATAAACTTCTCCACACAAAACTTAGGTTGTTCCCAATTTTCGCTTCTGTAAAGGAGGTACGGGGAAAGTACTAAGCTTTAAAGATCCTGGCCACCAAAGAGTCTGGCTGATAAAAAAGTCTCCATGCTTGTTTGCCCAACATTGCCAGATTGAACTCATAGAAGAAACGAAATCCCATGCCCCCTTCTGATTTTGCTTGACAAAGACGAGCCCAATTCATCCAATGGATACTTCTATTGCCTGCACCTTTTGAGCCCTACCAGAATGCATTCAGCATCCTTTCTATATCCGTGCAAAGAGTGATGGGAAGCAAAAAGATACTCATCATGTAATTAGGCAGGGATTGTGCAACAGTTTTGATTAGTACTTCCTTGCTTGCACGTGACAGGAGTGTTCGGTTCCAACCCTGGAGCTTCCTGCGGATTCTATCTTTAATCATTCCAAAAACTTTCTTTTTGTTTTTTCCTACACACATGGGCATGCCTAAGTAGTAGTCTTGAGCTGATCCTAGCTGCACCTTCAAAGTATCGCTAACCATTTCTTTAGCTTCTTGTTGAGTATTGGAGCTAAAGGTCATGGATGACCTGTTGAAGTTGATGCACTGGCCTGATGCTTCTTCACAGGTTTTAAAGGTTCCATGTAAAGCTTCCGTTTCTGCTTGATCTACTCTGAAGAAAAAGTAGCTATCGTCAGCAAACAGGAGATGGGAGATTGAAGGGGCACCTTTGGCGAGAGAAATTCCATGGATCAGACCTCTAGATTCCATTTTGTTAAGTAAAAACGTGAGGCCTTGTGCACAGATTTTGAACAAATAAGGTGTTAGAGGGCAGCCTTGACAGAGACCTCTGCTTGGGAAAATTGGACCCAATTTGTGCTTGCCATGAGTAATATAGAATTTCACAGTAGAGATGCACATTTGAATCAACTTAACCAAGTTATCAGCAAATCCCAGCTTCCTCATCACATTAACCAGATAGCACCATTCAACTCTATCGTAGGCTTTGCTCATATCAACCTTTAGAGTAGCGAAGCCTTTTTTCCCTCTTTGCTTTCTTCTGAGGTAGTGCAGTATTTCATAAGCCACCATAGTGTTGTCTGTGATGAGCCTTCCTGTAGTGAAGGCACTTTGGTTATCTGAGATAATTGTAGAAAGAATACTTTTCATCCTGTTAGCTAGCATTTTTGCCACTATCTTGTACAATACATTACACAGAGAGATTGGACGCAGGTCAGTTATCCTTTCGACTTGCTGTTTTTTAGGGATGAGTACAATGGCTGTATCATTAAGATTTCCAGTGAGGTGCATCGTGTTGATGATGGTGAGACAAGTATTTGAGATATCCTTCCCGACGATATTCCAGCAGTGTTGGTAGAAAGCTGGATTAAATCCATCCATTCCAGGAGACTTATCTGGATGCATATCCCAAAGAGCTTCCTTGACATCCTTTTCAGTGAATGGAGACAGCAACCATTGATTCTGTTCTCCTGAAACAATAGAAGGGATACAATTAATGATTTCTTCATCTTGGGATTGTTGGGACGTAAACAATCTACTGAAGTAGTTTGAATTATGTTCTCTTAGGCCGTTTTCCCAAACTCTTCATTCTCCATTGTCATCTTTTAACTTATCAAAGCTATTTTTTTCTTCTTCTCTTTGAAGCATAGGCATGGAAGTATTTAGTATTATCGTCTCCTTTTTTCAGCCAGAATAATTTTGCCCTCTGTTTCCAGAAAATTTCTTTCTGCTTCAAAGCTTCAAAAAAATCTTTCCTTGCTTGAATAAATTTACTGGTGGAGTTGTGATCTCTCCCTTTGCTGTATCTTCTCATGGCTGTTTTACATTGCCTTAATCTGTCTCGAAAGTCACGCATGATACCTCCCCCCCATTCAGTCAAGGCTGCTGCGCAACTCTGTATCTTCTCACTAACTGAGGAGCGGTCAGGTTCTGTCCAAGCTTGCTTAACTACGTCCATGAATGATCTCTCTCTAAGCCAAGAGTTTTCGAATTTAAAGGAGGGAGTGAAAGTTGTAACCTTATTTGAGCTGTCTACTGAATAGAGAAGCAGTGGACAGTGAGCTGATGATAAAAAAACCCAGGTTTGCTACCTTACATTTGTTGAATAGAGCTGCCCAGTTGGAATTTACAAACACCCGATCTAATTTCTCCTGCACCCATTGTTTCGTTCCTCTGCCTCTCTCCCATATGACCTGTTCTCCTTCCATTTCTAGCTCAATCAAACCCGAGTCTGCAACAGCATCATTGAGATAAGGGGGATACAGGAGGCTACCTATCTTGTCCCTAGAGTTGAGTATATTGTTGAAATCCCCTACAACACACCATGGTAGAGTGGATGAAGCTGCTAGGGTACGAAGTAGCTGCCAAGATTGGGGTCTCTGGTTTCTATTGGGATGACCGTAAAATCCCGTGAGTCTCCAAGGAGGTTATTGGGTGGGCTTTATATCAAGATCAATGCAAGTTTTGGAGAAGCCCAGTAACTTTACATCCTTATCATACTTCCATACAAATGCTAACCCACCACTATGGCCCATACTATCAACAGAAAAGGATCCTTCATAACCGAAAGCGAACTTTATTTTATTAATTGAAAATTGCTTACAAAGAGTTTCTAATAAAATCTGGCTTGTGGACTTTAACTAAGTCCTTTAGGATATGAATTGCTCGTGGGTTGCCAAACCCACGGCAATTCCAACTTAAGCAGATCATGGTGTTGGGTGGGCCTGCTCCACAGGTCCCACCAGGTCCATTGTTTGATTTTCATTGACAAGAGGAAGAAGAGACTTCTCCCGGAATTCCAACACGTTTCCTTTTTGCTTCTATGATCACCAGCTCATCATTGGCAGTATCCACGGGATCTTTATCTTCATAGCCGCATATCTTGCCAACCTCCCTTATATCACTCCTATTTGCTTAAATGATCGCCTTGGACTAGCTCTTAAACTGATGTCATATTTTTTAACCAGTTGCTCTGCAGGTAAGGAGTACCTGAGACTGCAATAACCATCTGAATGTCCTAATCTGCCACAAATAAAACAGAAAGTTGGGAGTCTTTCATATTTAAAATCAATATAAAACAAATCACCACCTTCCCTTTTGATTTTCATGTTCTTCTTGAGAGGTTTCCTAACATCCAAAGACACCCTGATGTGCATAATTGACTGCCAAGCATCCTTGAAGTTGTTGGGATCAACCTCTGTGAATTTTCCAGTATAATTCCCCACTAATTCGCCTATACGTTCTGACTTAAAACCAATTGTATGTTATGAATCTGCACCCAAATGCCAATTTCGAAGAGAGGAATTGTTGAGGGCTGAACATTTCCTTTGACCTGCTGGAATAAGAGCAGTTGATTGTCGAAAGTCCACAGGCTCCCATTAACAACGCGCTTCATATCCAGTTCATGGAAAAACTGGAATAAGAACAGACCTGGCCCTGCTTCACTGATACAAACTCCTTGCACTGGTCTCCAAATCAAAGCCAGGGTTTGTTTCATGGCGTTAACGTTGATCACTCTGTCAGTTAGGAAGCGTCCCACCAGTGTCCACTGTAAGTCATTGGGGATGGAGTTCTCGACATCCTTGCCTAGAACAAGGCCTGCATCTTCTTCATCGTCGAGAGTGAGGTGAGAGGCTAGAGAAGTTAAATCAGTATTAGCTGACAAACTCATATTTGACACACCCACAAAAAACCTACAAAACTTGTTATTTAACAAAACAGAGAGAACTCACCATAAGACGAGACTTTTCTTATTGAAAGATTAAATTTTTAGTTTAGAATCTAGAACTTTTTGTCCCTGATTTTATTGGCTAGTATAGTTAATGGAATTTAATTTATTTGCCAGTTATTGCACAAAAAGAAACTTCTAATTTTGTTGCAGTGCAGCCATGGACAGTGACCGAGTTAGGATCTTAGTATAAGCGGGAGCACACATTATAATATTAATATAAAAAATTAAAAATATATAAATTATATTATGATAATATATTTCATTTAAAATTGAAAAAAATAATATTTAAAGTCAAATAAAAATATAATTTTTACAATTTCCCTTGATGCAATTTTATATTTGAAATCGTTCTATAATTAACTCAATTTCAATATAGTAAAATTAACAAAAAAATTTATTTTATTTTAATCAATTATCACTCAAATTATATATTTTATTAATTTTATTCGAGATAAGTGTTAAAATATACATTCAACTTTCCAAAATCTAAATAATTTATAAAATAATAAAAAAATCAATTAAAGTAAAATTTAATAAAAACAGTATTAAAAATTACAAGAAAAAAATGAAATTTCCTTGCCAAGTGCCAGTTAAAGTGATAAAAAATACTTTTTAATCCTATTTTAAATTTGAAAGGTTTCAAAAGTTGCAATAAGAAGAAAAAAAAGAGAAAAGAGAAGTGTGCATGAAAGTGAATATAAAAAATAAAAAATATATTTGTCTTTTGCTGTAGATTTAAGTTGTTAAATATGTTGAAATTTATTTTTTAAAAAAATTAATGTAATTTTATTTTTGAATAAAAGATAGAGTATTTGAATTTTATTGTTTATTTAATTTTCTATTTAAATGGATTTGGATTATTCCATTTTAATTTTTTATAATTTAATTAAGAAAAATTTTATAATTATTATTGGATTAAAATTTGAGAGAGAGCACTTAAATAAATTGGGGAGTTCCTAGTGTGTATATATATATATCAAAACAAATTCTAATTTACATGTACATTATCAGTTAAACGTTGCTCCGCACTGCTTGATCCTATGTCAGGATATGAATATTTTAATTTTTTAAAATATATATAGAGTTAAATAATCACGTGGCTTTTTTCTTTTTTGTAATACCCTTCTTTTTTAATAAATGCTCGAAAAGTTCAGAAAGATTGAAATATTTTTTTTTCATCTAAAGTTTTTTAAAATTAACAAATGTTATTTAAGTAAACTATATACGTGTGGAGGTTAATTCTTTTGGATTTGATTGCATTTTTTTTCTTTTTTCTTTTCTTTTTTTTTTTTTTGAAGCAGATTTCATGGGATATTAATGTTGACTCTTTGGTCTGATTTTCCCTCAAATCGTCAATCGGGGAGCAACCATATTATGGAAAACCGAATGTGGTAAAGTCAAATTCTGTAGTAAAATAAATAACCTATAGTTGCATTTAACAATTAGTCAATTATTTCCACGAAAATTCCTGAGGCCATGGGTATTGACCATTAACGAGATTAATTCTATGTTCCGCTCCATCATTTCGCATCTTCTTATAATTTTATAGTACGCATCCACAGTCAAATCTTTTGTATAATTCATCTGACAACAAAGAAAAACCATCCAATTATCCAAAAAATTTCATTTTTTAACACTACATTTTTTGTATAATCTCATATCCAAATAATTTAATATTCAGTTTCCAACTTCTTGTCGATTAACGTTTTGCATATATAACACTACATTGATGTAATTATCGAAAATATTCTTTCCATGTACTTCTTATTTTCTTCTTGGCAAAAGAATATCGAGTACACTGAATTTGAAACTTGTATCCCATGTATATGAAATATGTTTTTTATTGTTTTTCGATAGGCTAACCATAGGTTAAACAAATTAAAATTAATTAAACCACAGAGTTGACACGTATTTTCTTAGTATGATTACCATTGATGTCAGCAAACGGTAACTTATATGGCTTTCTTTATTATATCTAATTACCCAATTCCCATTATAAATACAATTGCATAAATATGAACCAAGCACACGTTAAAATGAAAAGCTTGAAAAGAATGATAGCTACGTCAAACTTAAGTTTTCATAAAATTCTTGTTTTGATTATTTTATCCAGCCTTTTAATCCAAGCTTCCAGCTCCAATTGCCACCATAAACAGTCTAATAACAAAAATTTGGCCCTTTTTGTTCTTGGAGATTCAGTTTTCGATCCGGGAAATAATAATTTTCGCAACGTTACAATTGAATTTAAAGCGGATTTCTGGCCATATGGAGAGACTTTCTTTAATTTTTCCACAGGCAGATTTACTAACGGTCGAATCCTTCCCGATTTCTTATGTAAGTAATTAATGTTATCATCAATCATAACTTAAAATTAAAATTTGTAATTCCTTTTAATAATTGTATACATATATTTTTTCTTCAACTAGAATTTAATTATTGTTATGTTATATGCAGCCATGTACATGAAAATACCGTTGTGGAAACCGTATTTAGCACCTGGTAAGCATAATCTTATACATGGAGCCAACTTTGCAGGGGCGGGTGCAACTGCCCCCGATGAATATAGTTATCCAGGAACGGTACTATTATATTCTTCTCAAACTTGTGTAATTGGAACATCTAATTCTTTCTTAATTTTTTTTAACTTGTATTAATAATCTGTAACTTAAATATCTAGAGAAACAAAATTTTAAATGATAGAGTATTTTATTATATTAGGTATATCCAAGAAAATATTTATTTTCTCACAAATAATTTATTTTCTGAAATCACTAATGGTAAAACGGGTTCCAGTATATCAGAAATTTTTAAATTCAAATTCCTTTTTACCCTTTCCTATTATAAGATTCTTTCTAAAAAAAGATTATTTATAGTTGGATTGGACGATTAATTATTAGGTTTGCAAATGTAAGTTTCATATTTTTTGCTAGATACCCTTGAGTGAGCAAGTAAGCTATCTAGAGGAGGTGGCTAGTACGCTAAAGAAACAGGTGGGTGAGGATTAAGCGAACAAAATCCTTAAGGAAGCAGTTTACTTAACCAGCTTTGGAGGCGTTGACTATTTAACTTTCAGTGGAACTTACCTTAATGCTACTCAATCACAAATTCAAGAATTTGTAGATTTGGTAATTGGAAACATCACATACAATGTCAAGGTATAAGTTTTAATTCTTAATTTTTATTAAATGTATTTTGAAACGAGATTATATGCATTGCTTTTCTTGATGGAATTGAAATTCTTATAGTCCATAAATTGAAGTAAATATAATTGATATTTGTTTTGGTTTTGGTTTTGATTTACAGAAAATATACGGAATGGGAGGGAGAAAATTTGCATGTGAAAATATGGGGCCACTGGGTTAGGGATGATCACGGAACGGAAATTTTCCGGCTCCGGCGGGGACCCATCCCGTTCGGGGCGTAGAATCCCCACGGGAAAAAAAATTTCCGTTCTAGAATCGGGGGCGGGGATGGGGAATGGGGTATCCGCCCCGCAGGGATCCCCGCCCCGCAAAAAATATATTTTTTATTTTAAAATATAATATTTTATAAATAATTAAAATTAAAATATAACTTAATTTTATAATTATTAAGTTTTAAATTATACTTAATTTTAAATTATTGTTGATTTTAAAATTTTTATTTATTAAATATTATATTTTAATTTTAATTATTTATAAAATATTATATTTTAAAATTAAAAAAGATAGGGGGATGGGGATCCCCGCGGGGCAGGGACAGGGGAAATTTTCTCCCCGATATTGGTGGCGGAGGCGGGAAATCCCCGCCACTAGCAGGGGAGTAAGTGGGGGAGAATTTCCTGGCTCCACCCCACCCCGTGATCACCCCTACACTGGGCTGTATGCCACTAGTAAGAAAATTGTTTAGGCTCACAAATGCTTCATGTTATGAAGAATTATTATATATAGCAGGTCTCCACAATGAAGCTCTAGCCAATGCAACTGAGGAGTTAGAGACCCAATTGCCAGGTTTCAGTTACTTAATCTATGACTACTACAACTTACTTTTAGAGAGGATTCAAAACCCTTCGTATTATGGTATGTTCCTTAATTCCTTTTCAAATTAATAATGTCAATTCACAAGGAAAATCGACTTGATATTTGAAAATTTATTATTATTTTGAAATGACATAATGTATTCTAAAGTTAATTCTACTACAAATACAATTAGTCCATCCTATTCTTTTGTTCTCTTTGGTCATCATATGTTAATTTGTTAGTTTGGCTTTTTGTCAGTCATGCTTTTTTATCTCTTTTTTAGCCAAAATATAAAATTTGGTCTACGTGAATTAACTTGGTTTCAATTACCTACTTCATAATGCATAATGGTTATGGATACTGTGCAGGATTCAGAGAAGGGATTAATTAGTGCATGTTGTGGGAATGGCACATTTCTAGGATCTGGATGTGGAATAGAGCCATATGAGCTATGCAGTGAGCCAAGTGAATATGTTTGGTTTGATGGTGGCCATCCTTCTGAACATACCTATGCTCAATTAGCCAAAATTGTATGGGAGGGAGACCCAAATTATACTAAACCATATAACTTGAAACAACTGTTTCAACTTCAAGTTCAGGACATGACATCTCTACACCAGAATTATTGATCTTTGTTTTATTTATTTCACTTTTTAACAACCACTCCACTTTTCTCATGTTTCAAAAACATGTTTGAACATTTGTTAATGAAAGTCGGATGCCAAAAAATAAGGATTGCATAATTAGTTGATCCATATTTCTAGGAGTCAATTTCATCCATGATCACTGGACTTACGCCTAATCGTCCAAAAGTAATTGACTAATTTTTTTTAATTTAAATATTACTGAACTTATCAGATTTTTACAGAAAAATCATCTTAATCGATTTTTTACTATAATTCTTGCCAAAGTGCTAACATGGCATGTCATGGCATATGCCTGAATACACATGGCATGACATGTCAACAGTCACATCACCAAAATAGACCATATCACACGATACATTAACACATCACGTCATATTTTTTGGCACACGTGACATCTTCTGGTGACGTGGTTGCTAAAGTGTCGTGCCACATGTGTCCAGGCATATGACGTGACGTGCTATGTTAGCTTTTCGGTAAGAGTAATCGCCAAAAATCGGTTAACATGACTTTTCTGCATAAAAATGATAATTTTAGTGACATTTAAGTCATGAAAAATAAGTCAGTTACTTTTGGACGATTAGGCATAAGTCCAGTGACTATGAATGAAATTGATCCATATTTCTAGAAAGTTAGTGTATATATCTGTATGAATTAATCTTTAATTAGATAAATAAAATATTAAAATAATGACAAAATTTAAAAGTCTATGGTGCAAAGCCAGAGAACACTGGGTCTGAAAAGCATGGAGCAATGTTTGTATTTTGAGATTCAGTGTATGATCCAGGCAACAATAATTATCTACTTAGTGTAAACGCTGATTCTAAGGCTAGCCGTTGAAGACTTTCATCTAGACTTGAATCGGCTGGAACACAAAGAAGCAACAAAACAATTTTAAATGTCTTTTAATCATGCATAAATTACACAATTCAACAATAAATAAGCTATCAATTAATCCCACAAAACACAATTGAAAGATATGTAAGTTCAATTTCAGTTTGGCTTGGTCTTTTCTTCCAATAACATCCTACCATAAAATACTGCATCTTATGTGTTCAACATTGATTATTAATACTTGGCATTCAAATCGATATGAACAAATATAAAGGTGTTCTTACATCTAAAAGCTGGATTTGATAACCTTACCTCTATTATTTCCATTTTCATTTAGTACAGGAGCTGGAGGAGAAGATTTATTCGGTAATGAAATCCCCAGATTTTTACAGTCCATTCCAATTGAACCCACTCCTAAAAGAATGTCGGTGCTATGTTAATCTATTAATCATTTAATGAAACTTTTTATGACACATTAATCAAAGTGAGTAAAACTTTTTTTTTATGCATGCAGTAAAAATCTAATAATGGAAAATTGTCCACTTTTAATCAACGGCTAAGAGAAGATGTAAATACCATATGAAGGGGAAAACCATAGAATTAGTGCAAGCGGGCGATCAAATGCTTGGACCTCCATGAAGGTCTATAGCTACCATTGAAAGAAAAAAAGAAAAGAAAAGAAAAAAAGAGTACATGCATAGGATCCTTAAAAGAATTTTAGCAAGAACAGATTGAATCCAATGGACAAATTATCAATATTAGTATTTCGAGAACCATGGGCACTTTAAGGATTAAGCTTCCACTCAATCATATTGAATCGTGCGCATATAACTTTGTCGTTTTGATTTTATATATATATAGACATAACATTCACCAGCGTACAGTGTGTGCATAAATACCAACACTAGACAAGTCAAACCGTATTTGATCCAAATCTGTTTTTATTTTTCGCATTGGACACATTATTAGATCATTAGACTCATATTTGACTTTAGCCCAAATAAAATCATAAATTTATTTCAAAATTTAATTGAAAATAGATAAATAATATAATATAATATAAAATATTTTAGCGACTACTTTTGCGACGAAATTTCGTTGCTATAATTTCACTTCAATTAGCGGCTACATTGCCGTTGCGATTTTTCTGGAAATTTAAAAATATAGAAAGATTTTTAGCGACAAAACCGAAGCTAATGGGTCGCTAAAAAGGGCCCTATTAATTGCCGCCAAATCGAGCGACTGATTTCAATTTTTCGTCGATATTTCGTAGCTAAACTTATGACCAATACATTTTGACGACTGAAACTGACAATAATCGCTAATCTATTGCTAATTAGCGATGAAAAACTTTCTGTCGCTAGTCCACTTTTTTTTGTAGTGTTTTATTTGAGATCAGTGTTAAAATATACATTCAACTTACCAAAATCTAAATAATATATAAAATAATAAAAAATCAATTGAAGCTAGAGGTGACAAATGGACGGTTTGGACGGATTTTAATTGAGTCATAAATGAGCAGATTATAAATGGACAGATCATAAATAGACCAAAAAATATGAATCATAAATGGGCTAATGTTCACATAAGTCAGGCTAATTTGGGCCGATCCATGAATTTAATGCATGTTGGTTCATTTATAATTCATATTTTTTAATGAAAATAATTTTAAATGGATGTATAAATTTTTTATTAATAATTTAATTTTACTCCAAAAATAGAACTCTGTACAATTATTAAATAAATAAATAGTAAAATTAGTTTAACAAAATAACAATAATATGCTAATCTATTTTTTGATTTCAACTGATAATAGGTCCACACTTTTATTTGATTTTGAAAATTTAATATCTTTACTCATACTATTTTGAGACTCATTTTCAAACCCAAATAATCAACTACAAGTGGTACTTATTGCGCTTGTCAATTTCTCATTGGCTCATCCATTCTTATTTTATTTTTCAACCAAAATTATTCTAAAAATTTATAAATACTATTATTAAAATGTTTTTAAAATTTCAAATCAATTGAAGTTCGTTTCGATAGGTTTCAGAGTATCAAAATATTTTCAGCTAGTCTAAAAATTCTAAAATTTAGAAGTGTCCAAAAATTTATTTTTTACTTTTGAAAATTAATATTCATTATTCTAAAATATTCTATGCGATCGAAATAATTTTCAGAAGTCCGTAAAATATTTTCAAGTCGGTCCATTGAGCACTTGGTACAGATCCAATGAGTTAGGAAATAAGATGGAAAATTGTTGAATTGATCCAGTAGGCATTGTTGTGGGTTAGGTTAGGTCCGGGTCTTTTTTTTTTTTAGCAGGTTAGGGTGGAATTTTGAGTTTGCATCAATCTTACTAAGCCTAATTAAAGCAAAAATTAATAAACACAATATTAAAAATTACAAAAAAGTGATTTTTTTTTAAGTGCCAATTGAAGTGATAAAAAATAATTGTTAATCCTACTTAAAATTCGAAAGATTTCAAAAGTTACAATAAGAAGAACAAAAAGAGAAAAAGAAGTGTACATGAAAGTGAAAATAAAAAATGAAAAGTGTATTTGTCTCTTCTTTGTAAACTTAAGTTGTTAAATAAGTTGACATTTATTTTTCTATGTTTTTAAAAAATTTATGTAATTTTGTTTTTAAACAAAAGATAGAGTATTTGAATTTTATCATTTATTTAGTTTTCTATTTAAATGGATTTGGATTATTCCATTTTAATTTTTATAATTTAATTAAAAAGATTATATAATTATTATTGAATTAAAATTTAAAAGAGAGCACTTAAATAAATTAGGGGGTTTCTAGTATATATATATATATATATATATATATACACACACATCAAAAGAAATTCTAAATTTGATGCACACCCTCAGTTAAACGTAGCTCTGCCACTGCATGAGAGCCCGAGAAAAGGGCGGCCGCGGGAAACAAATTAATGCTCTTGCTAAACGCCATAATAAAGAACTTAATATTACCCTCAAACACTTTCAAACTCACCTACAAGGATTTCAATATTCTAATTCTATGATTCTTTGCTCGCTAGAATTCATAATCCTTCAAGATTTGGTAAGTCTCTATCCTACTTTCACACACACGCATATATTTGGGTTAAGGGCATTTTTATGCCCTTGTAATTTCTGTGCTAGTCAGAAAATATTCTTAATATATTTATTTGTGATTGATGCTGGGAATTAGGTTTTAAGCAAGCAAAAGCTGCATGTTGTGGCACAGGGGCATACAGGAAAAGGGAACTGTGGGGGAAAAGAATCAGAAAAGGGGTATCAATTATGTGAAAATCCAAGTGAATATTTATTCTTCGATAATCATCCATCTGAACAGGCTAATCGTCAATTCACAGAGCTCATTTGGAGTGGAAACTCTCACTTCACTACGCCTTGCAATCTTAAAGCAATTATGTCAAATTCCCCCCAATAACTTCAGCTTTGAAACCAACCAATCTACTATTTGCCACGATAACAAAATCTTAAATAATTGCCTATATCTATGTTTTATGTGTTATAAGGATTTAAAAAAAAAGGAAATAAAAATAATTTTAAATAAAAGTTGTGATAACACCCAAAATAAAATTAACTATAAGGTCGATCTATTAAAGACCCACGAAGAGGCCTAAGATCAAAAGTCCATAAAGGCTAACACTCAAGGATATAAATATGAGAGGTAAATACATAACAGAGGGCTCTCTCTCTAACTCTTAATACTCTCTCTCCATTAAGCTTTCTTTTCACACTTCGATAGCTAACTTAGGCATCGTAGCTCAAAAGCCCGACAAGACCGGGCTAGTTTCCTTTTTTGCAGGTCATTAAAGCCTTCTTCACCATGGCCGACGATTTCTCCTTTTACAGTAAAATTTTATGTTTTATCATTTGGTGCTTTCGTTGAAAGTTGACGCCGGATCTGAGCTACTTAGCCTTAAATCAAAGAAAAGGGACAGTCATGGACAACTTTAAATCCCATATCTGAAAAATCTTGAGCTTGATCTCATAATAAAAGCTTAAATCTGAAAGATCTTGAGTTTCTTTCAAAGGAAAGGCCTAGATCTAAAGATCCTGGATTTGATCTTGCAAAAAAGGAGAAGAGAGAAGTGATACGGGTGTTGTGCTCCAAGAAAAATAGAGCAAGGTGACAACCAAACTCATCGGAGAGGCCCCCACCGGACAAAAGTGATGGTGAATAAACAGTAGGAAGAACAAACAAAGCTGGAAAGCGAAAATCAAAAAGCAAATTTCAGTGGGTACATGTGCTCAAATTTCGTAGATGACTAGCATTAATTGCAAACCCATTTCTATCTCTTGAAAGATATGATGGATGGATCCCACCTCTACAACAAAAAAACGTGATTATCTACCACACCTTTAAAGATCTGAAAAGATATATTTCGAAAGTTTTTTTGGTCCAACACCAGGTATGTACATTGAGAATTTATTTAATTGTTCTTCTAAGTTGATCAAATGGAAAATGATCGGTTGGGTTATTTCAATCGGATGGATAATATCTCTCCGCCAAGAGCGGATCAGAATACCATCCATCGCCAAGAGCGAATCGGATGGAGAACAATCGGTCGGATCGAAAGACTGTCCATCACCAAGAGCAAATCAGATGGATAATATCTGATGCGGACATGAGTTGGGAGACTTTATTTTTGCACTAAAACAGCTAGCTGTTTTAGTGCAGTTTCTGGATGGCGATTTTTGCACTAAAACAGCTAGCTGTTTTAGTGCAATTTGGATGTCGATTTTTGCACTAAAACAGCTAGCTGTTTTAGTGCAATTGGCTGGCTGTTTTTCAAGTTGGGCACCAACGCAAGAACTACTTAGGCCAGGATTATAAGTTGTTATTTTTTGGCATGTTTTATTTTAGGAAGAGTTTTATTATTGCAGTATTCTATTTTAGGTAGAACTCCCATGATTTACGTTATTTTGTTTTCTTTTATATGCTTGTTTTCGTTTTCAAATGGGAGCTTAGACTTTGATTTGAATACAATTACTACAATTCTCTTTGGAGAGTATTTCCGCTGCGTCAATATCTCTCCGCCAAGAGCGGATCGAAAGACCATCCATCGCCAAGAGCGGATCGGATGGAGAATGATCGGTTGGATCGGAAGACAGTCCATCGCCAAGAGTGGATCGCACGGATAATATCTCTTCGCCAAAAGCGGATCGGAAGACCATCCATCACCAAGAGCGGATCAAATGGAGAACGATCGGTCGGATCGGAAGACCATCCATCGCCAAGAGCGGATCAAACGGATAATATCTCTCTGCCAAGAGCGGATCGGAAGACCATCCATCGCCAAGAGCGGATTGGATGGAGAACGATCGATCGGATCGGAAGACCGTCCATCGCCAAGAGCGGATCGGACAGAAAATATCTTTCTGCCAAGAGTGAATAGAAAGACCATCCATCACCAAGAGCGAATTGGATGGAGAACGATCGGTCGGATCGAAAGACCGTCCATCGCCAAGAGCGGATCGGACGGATAATATCTCTCTGCCTAGAGCGGATCGGATGGAGAACGATCGATTGGATTGGAAGACCGTCCATCACCAAGAACGGATCGAACGAATAATATCTCTCCGCCAAGAGTGGATCGGAAGACCATCCATTACTAAGAGCGGATCGGATGGAGAACGATCAGTCGGATCAGAAGACCATTCATCGCTAAGAGCAGATCATCGCCAAGAGCGGATCGGATGGAGAATGATCGATCGGATCGAAAGACCGTCCATCGCCAAGAGCGGATCGGACGGATAATATCTCTCTGCCAAGAGCGGATCGGAAGACCATCCATCGCCAAGATCGGATCGGATGGAGAATGATCGGTCGGATTGGAAGACCGTCCATTGCCAAGGGCAAATCAGACTGGTTATCTCTCCGCCAAGAGTGGATCGAATTGAAAAATCGTCCATCGCCAAGGGCGGATCGGACTGGTTATCTCTATACTAAGAGCGGATCGAATTGGAAGATCGTCCATTGCCAAGGACGAATCGGACTGGTTATCTATCCGCCAAGAGCGGAACGAATCGGAAGACCGCCTATCGCTAAGGGCGGATCGGATGAGGTT
Source organism: Excoecaria agallocha (assembly GCA_037975025.1). Taxonomy (NCBI): domain Eukaryota; kingdom Viridiplantae; phylum Streptophyta; class Magnoliopsida; order Malpighiales; family Euphorbiaceae; genus Excoecaria; species Excoecaria agallocha. The sequence goes on from CM075812.1 coordinate 939,261, forward strand.
ATCTCTCCGCCAAAAGCGAATCAGATCGAAAGACCGTCCATCGCCAAGGGCAGATCGAACTGGTTATCTCTCCTCCAAGAGCGGATCGGATCGGAAGATTGTCCATCGCCAAGGACGGATCACATAAGCAACCTTTAGGTTAGTAAATATTTATAAAATTATTTGCAAAATAAAATTGCAAAAAATTATTTGCAGGATAAAATTTTAAAAAGGATAACTCTCATAAGTGGGTAACTTTCAAAGTCGATATCTTAATTCTGATCGGTCGAATTACTGACATCCCGATCGAGGTATTCTCCAAACGGGTAACTCCCCATAAGTGGATAACTCCTGACCAAGGTATTCTCCAAATGGGTAACTCCCTATAAGCGGGTAACTCCCAAAGACAAGGTATTCTCCAAACGGGTAACTCCCCATAAGCGGGTACTCCCAAAGACAAAGTATTCTCCAAACGGGTAACTCCCCATAAGCGGATACCTCCCAAAATTATCGAGCTTTCGATCTCAAAGATCGAATTGCATGGAGGGAGACTAGTGATAACACCCAAAATAAAATTAACTATAAAGCCGGCCCATTAAAGACTCACGAAGATGCCTAAGATTAGAAGCCCATAAAGCCCAACACTCAAGGATATAAATATGAGAGATAAACACATAACAGGGGGACTCTCTCTCTAACTCTTAATACTCTCTCTCCATTAATCTTTCTCTCCACACTTCGATAGCTAACTTAGGCATCGGAGCTCAAAAGCTCGGCAAGACTAGGCTAGTTTCCTTTTTTGCAGGTCATTAAAGCCTTCTTCACCATGGCCAACGATCTCTGCTTCTACGGTAAAATTTTGTGTTTTATCATGTTGCGATCCTATTTAATGCTTTTTCTACTTGCTGGTGCGGCCTTTACGGAAATTGGATCAATTGAGATAATATATTCATTAAGGCAATGTTAGTTAAATAGAATAAAATGAAAAGTTTTAAAATAAAATTGGAATATTTTTCAGAGCAAAATATGAAATAGTCAAAATAAAATTAAAAAATATTTCAAAATTTTTTTAATTATTTGTTAAATTTTTTGAGATGAATTAAAAATATTTTTTGTAATTTTGTAATTATTTTTTATCTGACAAAATATAAGAATATATATCTTAACCCTAATGACGAAGTTAAGACCCTAAGGTCAGTGGAAGCACACATTATAATCTTAATATAAAAAATTAAAATTTACAAATACATAAATTATATCATGATAATATATTTTATTTAAAATTGAAAAAAAGTAATGTTTAAAATCAAATAAAAATATAATTTTTACAATTGTTCTTGATGCAATTTTATATTTTGAAATCGTTGTATAATTTTAGTTTAATGTCAATATTATCAAAATTAACAAATAGAAAATATTTTATTTTAATCAATTCTCATTCGAGATTAGTGTTAAAATATACATTCAACTTACCAAAAACTAAATAATTTATAAAATTATAAAAAATTAATTAAAACAAAAATTAACAAATATAGTATTAAAAATTACAAAAAAAGTAAAATTTTCTTACCAAGTTCCAATTGAAGTGATAAAAAATACTTATTAATCCTACTTTAAATTTGAAAGATTTCAAAAGTTAACAAACATTACCTAAGTAAACAATATACATGTCGAGGTTAATTCTTTTGGATTTGATTGCTTTTCTTTTTTTTAAGCAGATTTCATGGGATATTAATGTTGACTCTTTGGTCTTATTTTCCCTCAAGTCGTCAATCGGGGAAGCAACCATATCATGGAAAACCGAATGTGGTAAAGTCAAATTCTGTAGAAAAATAAATAACTCATAGCTGCATTTAACAATTAGTCAATGACTTCAACGAAAATTCCTGAGGCCATGGGTATTAGGGGTGTTCAAAACCTGACTCTATCGGAACAATCCAAACAAGAAATTCGAATAGGATTGGAGATTTGGGGTTATTCGGATTCGGATCGAATTAAACCCTCATTAATCCGAACAATAAAATGTTTTCCTTCAAAACGCACCATTTCATGAAATGGGTCAAATTCGGATCGGATTTATTTGACCTAAACCTCATTTTTAATAAATTAAAATAAAAGAAAAATAATTTTAAAAATAAATTCAGGTTGTTCAGATGGGATCCGAAACCCCTAATGGGTATTGACCATTAACAAGATTAATTCTATGTTATACACATCCACAGTCAAATCTTTTGTATAATTCATCTGACAAAAAAGAAAAACCATCCAATTATCCAAGAAATTTCATTTTTTAACACTACATTTTTTGTATAATCTCATATCCAAATAATTTAATATGCAGTTTCCAACTTCTTGTCGATTAATTTTTTGCATATATAACACTACATTGATGTAATTATCGAAAATATTCTTTCCATGTACTTATTTTCTTCTTGACAAAAGAATATCGAGTACACTGAATTTGAAACTTGTATCCCATGTATATGAAATATGGTTTTTATTGTTTTTCGATAGGCTAACCATAGGTTGAACAAATTAAAATTAATTAAACCACAGAGTTGACACGTATTTTCTTAGTATGATTAACCATTGATGTCAGCATACGGTAACTTATATGGCTTTCTTTATTATATCTAATTAACCAATTCCCATTATAAATACAATTGTATAAATATGAATTAAGCACATGTTAAAATGAAAAGCTTGAAAATAATGATAGCTCTGTCAAACTTAAAGTTCTCATAAAATTCATGTCTTCATTATTTTATCCAGCCTTCTTGTCCAAGCTTCCAGCTCCAATTGCCACCATAAAAATTTGGCACTTTTTGTTCTTGGAGATTCAGTTTTCGATCCGGGATAATAATTTTCGCAACCTTTCAAATGATGGGAAAGCAGATTTCTGGCCTTATGGAGAGACTTTCTTTAATTTTTCCACAGGCAGATATACTAACGGTCGAATCCTTCCCGATTTCTTATGTAAGTAATTAATGTTATCATCAATCATAACTTAAAAAATAAAACTTATAATTCCTTTTAAAAATAGTTTGTATTTTTTTTTCCTTCAACTAGAATTTATTGTTATGCTATATGCAGCCATGTACATGAAAATACCATTGTGGAAACCGTATTTAGCACCTGGTAAGCATAATCTTATACATGGAGCCAACTTTGCAGGAGGAGGTGCAACTGCCACCGATGAATATAGTTATCCAGGAACGGTACTATTTTATTCTTCTCAAACTTGTGTAATTTGAACATTTAATTCTTTCTTAATTTTTTTTAACTTCTATTAATAATCTGTAACTTAAATATCTAGAGATTTTTTTTTTAAATGATAAAGTATTTTATTATATTAGGTATATGCAACAAAATATTTCTTTTCTCACAAATAATTTTTTTTGTGAAATCACTAACGGTAAAACGGGATTCACTATATCGAAAATTTTAAAATTTAAGTTCCTATTTGCCCTTCCATATTATAAGATTCTTTATAAAAAATTTTCTTTTATAGTTGGATTGGACAATTAATTATTAGGTTTGCAAATGTAAGTTCCAAATTTTTTGCTAGATACCTTTGAGCGAGCAAGCTATTTAGAGGAGGCTGCTAGTATGCTAAAGCAACAGCTGGGTGAGGACGAAGCAAACAAAATCCTTAAGGAAGCAGTTTACTTACCCAGCTTTGGGGGCGTTGACTATTTGTCCTTAAATGGAACTTACCTTAATGCTACTTAATCACAAATTCAAGAAGTTGTAGATTTGGTAATTCGGAACATCACATACAATGTCAAGGTATAAGTTTTAATTATTAATTTTTATTACATCTATTTTGAAACAAGATTATGCTTTTCTTGATGGAATTGAAATCCTAGTCCATAAATTGGGGTAAACTTAATTGGTATTTGTTTTGGTTTTGATTTACAGAAAATATACGGAATGGGGAGGGAGAAAATTTGCATTTGAAAATGTAGGCCCACTGGGCTGTATGCCAGTAGTAAGAAGTTTGCTTGGGCTTACAAATGCTTCATGTTCTGAAGATTTATTATATTTAGCAAGTCTCCACAATGAAGCTCTAGCCAATCTATGACTACTACAACTTACTTCTAGAGAGGATTCAAAACCCTTCATATTATGGTATGTTCCTTAATTCCTTTTCAAATTAATAATGTCAATTGGCCAGGAAAATATCAATTGTCAAATTAATTCCACTCATTTTAATTCATGATTTCCATGAATTTAACCACCACAAATCATAAAAATGACATTACTCCCCATCCTCGTTACATAAATAGGTTATACAGCATCATTTGTTTTTCCAATAATTCTAAGGCCCTAGGAATAAATTTAAGATTAGGTTCCTCCATGACATACTTAAATTCATGTATCTATTACTTCAATTAGTTTTATTTCACTTAGACATTTAAGTTTCCTTTTATACCCAAATCAAGTTGGACAGGTCCAATGGAATCCGTGCCAGCTTTCTGCTTGTTCTTAGTTTCCCATGTAGTTCCTCCATTAACCTACCTATTTAAGCATCTTAACCTACTATTATGTGGCTTAACAAGATTTATATGACATTTCTATAATTCTTACCCAGCAAGCACAGACAATTAGATAGAGAATTCCCATACTTTCAAGTGCTTAGAAACCTTCTCTTCAGTTCTTGACTGCCACTTTCTCCTTCCTCTTGCTTGATTCTCCCTCTACAAATCATGACTCACACTTGTGAACCTCCGTTCTTCATAATCATATCAATTTACAGAGATTGAAGATGAGAGGAAGAAGAAGAAGAAGAGCGCTTACCTTATGCTTCTCTAACCCCTAAATTATCTCTCTTACTGACTCAAATTCACTAGGCTTGGAAGGGAGGTTAAGTGGAGAGAAGTAACAGAAAATGGGTGAGAGATTTGCTGGAAATGGTCTCCATGTGGCCGGCTAACCCATTTCCTCTTCCATCTCCACTTTATCTATTCTTCTAGAAGGTTAGGTGAGGCACTCTCCTATTGGGCCACTTGTGACCTCTAGGAGAACTTCCACAAATCTCCCTCAAATTATTTTATCTTTCCAATCTTTCCCAACATGAATCAATTAACTCAATTTAATCCCCATTTAGTGTTTTTTAATTATGCACGTACATATCAAAACTCGAAATTATCAAATTACCCCTTTCTTTACTACCCCAATCATGTTTTTTTTTGCCAAGTTACGTATTGCGACCTTATAATATCTTCACTAAATAAACAATATACGCGTGTAGGTTAATTCTTTTGGATTCTTTTTTTTCAATTTTTTGAAGCAGATTTCATGGGATATTAATGTTGACTTTTTGGTCTTATTTTCCCTCAAGTTGTCCATTGGGGAAGCAACCATATTATGGAAAACCGTATGTGGTAAAGTCAAATTCTGCAGTAAAATAAATAACTTATAGTTGCATTTAACAATTAGTCACTCCATCATTTCGCACCTTAATTCTTATAATTTTATAATACACATCCACAATCAAATCGTTTGAATAATTCATCTGATAATAAAGAAAAACCATCGAGCTATCTAAAAAATTTCATTTTTTAAAGTAGCGTAACATGCAGTTTCCAATTTCTTGTGATTAAGTTTTTGCATATACAACACTACATTGATGCAATTATCGAAAATATTCTTTCCATGTACTTCTTATTTTCTTCTGGACAGAGTTGACACGTATTTGATGTCAGCAAAAGGTAACTTATACGGCTTTCTTTATTGTACCTAATTAAACAATTCCCGTTATAAATACAATTGTATAAATATGAATCAAGCACTTACTAAAATGAAAAGTTTGAAAAGAATGATAGCTATGTCAAACTTAAGTTCTCATAAAATTCTTGTCTTGATTATTTTATCCAGCCTTCTAGTCCAAGCTTCCAGCTCCAATTTTCACCGTAAACAATCTAATAACAAAAATTTGGCCCTTTTTGTTCTTGGAGATTCACTTTTCGATCCGGGAAATAATAATTTTCGCAACGTTACAATTGATCTTAAAGCAGATTTCTGGCCTTATGGAGAGACTTTCTTTAATTTTTCCACAGGCAGATTTACTAACGGTCGAATTCTTCCCGATTTCTTATGTAAGTAATTAATTTTATAATCAATCATAACTTAAAAAATAAAATTTATAGTTAGTATATATATATATATATATTTTTTTTTCTTCAACTAGAATTTATTGTTATGTTATATGCAGCCATGTACATGAAAATACCATTGTGGAAACCGTATTTAGCACCTGGTAAGCATAATCTTATACATGGAGCCAACTTTGCAGGAGGAGGTGCAACTGCCACCGATGAATATAGTTATCCAGGAACGGTACTATTTTATTCTTCTCAAACTTGTGTAATTGGAACATTTAATTCTTTCTTAATTTTTTTTAACTTCTATTAATAATCTGTAACTAAAATATGTAGAGAAAAAAAATTTAAATGATAAAATATTTTATTATATTAGGTATATGCAAGAAAATATTTCTTTTCTCACAAATAATTTTTTTTTCTGAAATCACTAACGGTAAAACTGGGTTCACTATATCAAAAATTTTAAAATTCAAGTTCCTATTTGCCCTTCCATATTATAAGATTCTTTCTAAAAAAATTTTTTATAGTTGGATTGGACAATTAATTATTAGGTTTGCAAATGTAAGTTTCATATTTTTTGCTAGATACCTTTGAGCGAGCAAGTAAGCTCTTTAGAGGAGGCTGCTAGTATGCTAAAGCAACAGGTGGGTGAGGACGAAGCAAACAAAATCCTGAAGGAAGCAGTTTACTTAACGAGCTTTGGAGGCGTTGACTATATAACTTTCAGTCTAACTTACCTTAATGCTACTCAATCACAAATTCAAGAAGTTGTAGATTTGGTAATTGGGAACATCACATACAATGTCAAGGTATAAGTTTTAATTATTAATTTTTATTAAATCTATTTTGAAACAAGATTATAAGCATTGCTTTTCTTGATGGAATTGAAATTCTTATAGTCCATAAATTACAGAAAATATACGGAATGGGAGGCAGAAAATTTGCATTTGAAAATATGGGGCCATTGGGCTGTATGCCATTAGTAAGAAGTTCGTTTGGGCTTACAAATGCTTTTGGTTATGAAGAATTATTGTATATAGCAAGTCTCCACAACGAAGCTCTAGCCAATGCAACTGAGGAGTTAAAGACCCAATTACCAGGCTTCAGTTACTTAGTCTATGACTACTATAACTTACTTCTAGAGAGGATTCAAAACCCTTCATATTACGGTATGTTCCTTAATTCCTTTTCAAATTAATCATATCAATTTGCCGGCAAATTAGGCTTGATAACTGAAAATTAATTATTATTTTAAAAAGACTTAATGTATTCTAAAGTTAATTCTACAACAAATACTATTCTTTGTTCTTTTCGGTCATCATATGTTTGTTAGTAAGGCTTTTTTCAGCGTGAGCCTTTTTTTTTGTCATTTGTTTTTTCTTTTTGGGCTTTTTATTCCATTTTCGGCCTAAGATGTTTGTTAGTTCGGCCTTTTCCAGCTTCAGTAATGTTTTTTTATCTGTTTTTTTAGCCAAAATATAAAATATAAAATTTGGTCCATCATGAATTTTGAAAAAAAAATTATACCAACAAATAAAGAGGGTAATATGTATTTAATTTGGTTTCGATTAGCTACCTTATAATGCATAATGGTTATGGATACTGTGCAGGATTCAGAGAAGGGATTAGTGCATGTTGTGGGAATGGGACATTTCTAGGATCTGGATGTGGAATAGAGCCATATGAGCTATGCAGTGAACCAAGTGAATATGTTTGGTTTGATGGTGGCCATCCTTCTGAACATACCTATGCTCAATTAGCCAAAATTTTATGGGAGGGAGACCCAAATTATACTAAACCATATAACTTGAAACAACTGTTTCAACTTCCAGTTCAGGAGCACTTAAGGTGCTCAGAAAATAGGTGTCTGTAACATGAGAGATTAGTAAGTGTGTGCATTTGTGAGAGTAAAATATAGTGTCCTAGTGTGTGCACAAATTTAAGTGTGTGTAAGATTATGTATGAGGAAAAAGAAATTATATAGTGTGAGGTGTGTGTTTGAGTTGGTTAATGTTGAGTGTATTTTGATTGTAAAATATTACAATTAATAAATTGTATTTTAAGTTTATTTAATTGAGTCTTCTTTAATAAATTCAACAAGTGATATCAGAGTCAAATCAGTGAGGGACCCAGGAATTGAAGTATTGGTGATTTGAAATCGCAGCAGTTAGTTGAGAAGAAAAGTTATAGTTTGTGCACATTTTGGGACTATGGAGCTTGTTGGTCAAGGACCAAGCTTGCTTGATAAAGTGCCAGGAGTTTTTGTCAAAGATTGACACTGTAAAAATTCTGTCTGTTTACAGTCGGGGACTGTAAATCTAGTTGGTCTGAGAACAAATTAATTTGGTTAAGTGCTGGACATCACAAAATTATAATGACAGATATTGTAGGTACAACAAGTACTGATGAAAAGCTTAATAGCTGTAATTATAATAATTGGAGTTTGCCAATGCAATACGACTTGCTTGGACAAGATTTGTGGAGCGTTGTTGACAGTGACAATACCACACCACCCACAGATGCAAAAGAATTAAACAAATGAAATATTAAAGCCGTTAAAGCGATGTACATTGAGGATGGCCTACTACACCACATCAAGGATGCAAAAATGCCTAAGGAGGCTTGGGATAGTCTAGCAACACTCTGCACCAGAGCAAATGATGCAAAGTTTTAACGATTAAAAAATGAGCTCTTATTAGTCTCGCAACAAAATATGTCGGTGAGCAAATATTTTATAAAAGTTAAATCACTTTGTGAAGAAATTTCAAAATTAGATCCTCAAAATGCAATTATGGAAACTAAAATGAGAACGATCATTATTCATGACTTACATCCCCACAACTCGTGATTGTGCCAAAGAACCAACTCCTACAAAGTTGAAAAATATTCTTGTCAATCAAGAGATGTTAGACAACCAAATGTCTAAAGTCTCATTAAAGGACGAGGAGAAAGCTTTGTTTAGAAAGCAAAGGGAATATAAAGGAAAATATGGATGAAAAGGTTCGAAATATTCGAAATTCAAATCTTCAAGGACAAGATCGAAAAAAGGAGATAGTAGTGAAGATGAAAGTGACAAAATTGAGAGAGATAAAAAGTATAAAGGAGGAAGGTCATCTTTAGGGGGAGCTCGACAATGTCAAGATCAAAAAGATGATCAAAATTACAGATCTTGTACGCATAATGTTGAATGTTTTAACTGTGGGAAGAAAAAACATTATGCGCGAGATTGTTAGCACAAGAAAATTTGTAAAAAAAGAAAATAAAGAAACTTCATATAGTTGCACAGTAGGTAGCGAGGAAGGATAGAATGCTCTAGCCACATGTGCATTATTTAGGGCTGTGAAAGAAGCAGAAAAGGTGATCAACTTCGATCGTCCTTGGATTTTGAGTGAGCGACACTCGTGTCAAGATAGAAAATACATTGAAGCAGAAGTCGAGATCAGTGAAGAAGAATGGGACTTAAAGGCATCTGAATTTTTTTTTTGCAGAAGATGAAATTGAAGAAAATGCTAATGAAATCAGCTTTACAAAATGTAACGACAAGTTGGTGAAAAATGAATTAACTCATCCAATGATGATTAGTGAAGAAGTTGATTATAATGAGGTGGAAGAGATGATTCAAGACGAATTGGAAAATCAACCACAACTGATCAACAAGCAAGAAGTCAAACACAAGTACAAGAGATTAAAGAGCAAATTGAGGAGAATATGCCGCATGTCAAATTGCTCGAAGAATTTTCAACTTCTGCAGATGTTTAGAAAGAGATGACGCGACTAAAACAAGGGAAACAAACCATTGAAGAATTAATCATTGAAAAGAGAAAGCAATTAATAAGTCTGGAAAAAAAATCAAAAGAAAGGTCGATTCAACAAGAAAAATTTTCACAATCGAGAAGGACGTGGAGTACCGAAAAAATAACAAAATAGAAAGTAAATGATGAGGGGGAGTGTTAAATAACATCATCACCGACTTATTATGTCCAAAATTTATAATAATAATAATAATAATAATAATAATAATAATAATAATAATAATAATAATAATAATAATAATAATAATAATAATAATAAAAGAAAGAAAGAAAGGAGGAAGTCGGTTGGGAAAGAGGAAATGGGTACCATGCCACAGACTTTAACAATTTATATAAGGAACACTTAGGCTTCATTTTAAGGTGCTTAGAATAGGTGTGTGCATTTGTGAGAGTAAAATATAGTGTGCTAGCGTGTGCACAAATTTAAGTGTGTGTAAGATTATGTGTGAGGGAGAGGAAATTATACAGTGGGAGGTGTGTGCTTGAGTGGATTAATGTTGAGTGCATTTTGACTGTAAAATATTACAATTAATAAAATGAATTTTAATTTTATTTAATTGAGTCCCCTCTAATAAATTCAACAATGACATCTCTACACCAGACATATTGATCTTTATTTTATTTATTTCATTTTTTAACAACCATTCCACTTATCTCGTGTTTCAAAAGATGTTTGAACATTTGTTAATGAAATTCGGATGCCAAAAAATAAGGATCACATAATTAGTTGATCCATATTTCGAGAAAGTTACTGTATATATCTGTATCAATTGATCTTTAATTAGATAAATAAAATATGAAAATAATGACAAAATTTAAAAGCTTTTTGTTAGCTTTACCGTTCGTATTAGTCTATGGTGTAAAGGCAGAGAACACTGAGCTCGAAAAGCATGTAGCAATGTTTGTATTTGGGGATTCAGTGTATGATCCAGGCAACAATAATTATCTACTTAGTATAAGCGCCGATTCTAAGGCTAACCGTTGGCCATATGGAGAGACATTCTTCCACTTTCCAACTGGGAGGTATTGTGATGGTCGCGTTGTCCCTGATTTTATTGGTTAGTATAGTTAATTGAATTTAATTTATTTGCCAGTTATTGTACAAAAAGAAACTTCTAATTTTGCTTGGGTGCAGCCATGGATGTGAAGTTACCAGTATGGAAACCTTACTTGGAACAAAATGGTACTCAACAATCATTCAAAAATGGATCTAATTTTGCAGCTGGCGGTGCTCATGCTATTTCTGAAATTAATCCAGGAGGGGTATGTCAAATTGATCATAATTAAAATTAAAAAAAAAATTAAGCACTGAAGTTTAAGAATTTTGTCTCCAGATTAACCTCAAAGACCAGCTAATTTTCTTCAAGAATGCTGTCAAGAAATTGAGAAAAGAAGTAGGGGAAGAAGAGGCACAGAAGATTGTGATGGAAGCAGTTTACTTATCTAGCATTGGAGGTGATGACTATGCAACCCTTCTTGGAGATTACCCCAACTCCACAGAAATAGAGAAGCAAGAATTTGTCAATCTGGTCATTGGCAATATAACCGATGTCATTAAGGTAATTAATTATCTATTTAGCTTTTAAATAAGAGAAAAAAATAATTATGTGAAATGTTACAAATTTGTCCTTAAACTTTATTTGTTTAAAAAATACCACTCACATATCTCTTTATTTATAACTGTAAGTGCAAATATAACAAATAAAGGCAAATGTAATTCAATTTGATAATGGTAAAAGTAAATGTGAACCAGTTTGCTAACAACAGAAGCAAAAATAAGCCAATTTAGCAATGATAATTATATTTTAAAAAAAATTAAAGAAAAATATGTACCATTTTGCATAATTAGGGATAAATTTGATTATTTTTTTCTTTAAATAATTTTTATGATTTTTTTAGAGAGTAAAATTATACTTTGCATTTTGACATTTTGATTGTTAATTATATGTCAGGAAATATATGAAATGGGAGGACGCAAATTTGCTTTTCAAAATATCGGACCAATCGGTTGTTTACCATATATAAAACAAATCTATGGGCTTGATGGTGATGAGTGTGATGAAGAATTATTAGAGATTATACAACTACATAATCATGTTTTACCTCAGTTAGCTCAAGAGCTGGAGAGCCGTTTACAAGGGTTCAATTTTTTAATATTTGATTTCTATAAATCTCTTTATGACATTATACGAAACCCATCAAAATATGGTACGTGAGTGGTTGCCTCCATATACACACACGCACTCTTCAATTACTTAGATCCAAATGTGCATGTCAACTTTTATTATCCAAAATCTACTGGTCCGTAATTTAGATGAACATATGCCAAATTTTAATTTGCTTTTATTTGTAGGTTTCAAGGTAGCAGATGTTGCTTGCTGTGGTTATGGAAAAAATCGAGCAGCCCATTGTGGAATAGAACCCTACGAATTATGCAGTAATCCAAATGAATTTGTATTTTTTGATGGAGGGCATCCTGGTGAGCGCATTAATACCCTAATATCTCCACTTTTATGGAATGATGACTCGACAATATTTACAGTACCACGAAGCCTTAAACAATTAGTTGATCTTCAAATCACATCAAATTTCCCTTTGGAAAATTATATTAGTAGTGTAGCTTATATTGATTTTGTAATTAAGAATAGAACCTTAATTATAAGTCAATGATGGAGCCGATGTAGCTATTATATTGTGACTTCCTATGAGAACTCTTTTAGGCCCCATTTGGTTTATTAACTCATGAGTATATCTGCTAGCCGATATCTGTTGTTGTTAATTGATATCTGGTAATCAATAGCGGATTGATGATTAAATTAATTATCTTGTAAATTTATGTAAATTGTTGCTGATAGGTTTATATATATATATATATATATATATATATATATATATATATAATTTTATTTGTGTTAAATAAATTAATAATAGAAAATGAAAAAACTCCAAAAAAAAATTCAAAATAGTACTTTTTAGAAAAGCCGTCGTTTAAATGAGAAACAACTATCAGTTCCTATTTTAAAAAGTTAGCAAAGCACTTAAATGAAACCGTTGGAATATTTCAAGAGCTCAACCATTGAATATAAACCAATTATCTACAGGCACATGTTCACTGGAGTATATCAGATGTAGGGATGATCACGGGAAGGGAATTTCCCGGCCCCGGCGGGGACCCGCCCCATTTAGGGCGGAGAATCCTCGAGTTTTTCTCCCGCGGGGACGGGGACGAGGGGAAAAAAATTCCCGTTATGAATTCGGAGACGTGGACGGAAAATGAGGTATCCGTCCCGCCGAAATCCCCGCCCCGTAAAATTTTTTTTTTATTTTAAAATATAATATTTTATAAATAATTAAAATTAAAATATAACTTAATTTTATAACTATTAAATTTTAAATTATACTTAATTTTAAATTTATAAATAGTTAAAATTTATATTAATTTAAATTATGATTTATTTTAAATTTTTTATTTATTAAATATTATATTTTAATTTTAATTATTTATAAAATATTATATTTTAAAAATAAATAAATAAATATATATATATATATATATATATATATATATATATATATATATATATATATATATATATATATATATATATATATATATATATATATATATATATATATTTGGAGGACGGGGATCTCCACGGGGGACGGGGGGGATTTCCTCCCCGTTCTAAAGTCAGGGGCGGGGACGGGAAATCCCCGACCGGGGCAGTGAGTGGGGATATGATCCCCGACTCTGTCCTGTCCCGTGAGCATCCCTAATCAGATGTACATTTTCATAAGAAAAAAATTGATGATTTTTTTTCCACAACTATCATTCCACGTACGTCCGTATGTTTCAAAATGTGTTTTCTCATCTGTCAATGAAAGTTAGATACTGACAATTTTTAAATATTTAATATGTATGGTATTGTTTCTCTAGGTGGATTTGCTTGGTATAAATTTTGATTAATCAAATTGATAAATTTCAAATATTATCTAGTTATAATATATATAAATTTTAAATAAATTTACAAGATATAACGCTTATAATTTTCAGAATAAAATTAATTAATTTGGTACTTTGATTGTTAAATATATGTCAGGAAATATATGAAATGGGAGGACGGAAATTTGCTTTTCAAAATATAGGACTGGTGGGTTGTCTACCTGTTGCAATACAAACTTATGGACTTGATGGTGATGAGTGTGATGAAGAACTACTGGAGATTATACACCTACATAATCATGTTTTACCTCAATTAGCTCAAGAGTTAGAGAGCCGTTTACAAGGGTTCAGTTTTTTAATATTTGATTACTACACTTCGCTTTTATGATATTATACAAAACCCATCAGAATATGGTAAGTCTTCATTTGCCAATATTTATGTCAATTTTGTGGTGGATGGACCCTCCAACATGAAGGGCCACCCCACATGTATTTAAAAAAAAATGTGGCTATATAAAATCAGCAACGTGGCCATCAAATTGCCACATGAAAAACTCTGATTTTTGGCCACACAAAGAAGCCTTCGTATGCCTATAAATAGGCAAGCCTTGATAGTCTTCCATGCACACCGAAGGAGAGAGAGTTAAGAAAAAGAGAATGAGTGAGTTGAGTAAATTACTTTGAAAAAATATTTAGGATATTTTTTCAAAAGGGGAGTGATAAAATAGTGAGTTTGGAAAATATTTGTGTGTTACTATTTTGGGTTTATCTTAAAATTATTGTATTGCATCTCTCTCTTTTGTACCCATTAATTTTATTAGTGAAAGAAATATTTTGAAATTTTTCCCGTGGACGTAACCCAAATTAAAGAGTGAATTACGTAAATTGCTAGTGTCATTATTTTTACTATGGTAATTTTATTTTAATTTATCCACTGTACCCAACAACTAGTATCAGAGCCGAGGTTCTTTCTTAGTATGCTCTGTGGTTGCAGCATAGATTGATCTTCTACATCAGAAAAGATTTTTTCGTGGTTACTGTTCATGTATACAGTTACTGTTCACATATACGAGCACTATTTACTGTCAACATTTTTTTTCGATCTAAATGGAGGCAAAAATTAGCAGAATGATCTACCTAAATGGTTCAAACTACCACATATGGAGTAAAAAATGAAAGATCTTCTAGTTGTGACGAAGATGTATTTGCCGGTGTTCACCATAGTTAAACTCGAAGGTAAAACCAATGAGGAGTGGGAGTTTGACCATGAGCAGGTGTGCAGTTTTATCCGACAATTTATCGAAGACAATGTGTACAATTACATTTACAATGAGACACATGCACGAACTCTGTGGAATAAGCTGGAAACGTTGTATTCTTCAAAGACGAAAAATAATAAATTATTTTGCTTGACCAAATTGGTACAAGTAAGATATAAAGAAGGAACTTCCTTGCCATACCACTTAAATGAGATGGAAGGGATCCAGGACCAGCTAAGCAAAATGGGAGTAAAACTGGATGATAAAGTGTTTGCATTATTGGTGTTAGCCTCTCTGCCACAGTTTTGGGAGACTTTGAAGATCTCCATCACCAACACTGCACCTAATGGTGTAGTCAATATGGAGATTGTAAAAAGCAATATCCTGAATGAAGAAATAAGAAGGACATCACAAGCCTCATCTTCTTCATCACAATCAGATGTTCTAGTTGCAGAATTTAGAGGAAGGAGACAATCTAGGGAGCAAAACTCTAGAGGTAAGAGAAGAGGAAAGTCAAACAAATATGCCAATGTAGAATGCCATCACTATTGAAAGAAAGGCCACATTAAAAAGTTCTATAAAAAGTTTAAAAAGGAACAAAAGAACCAAAGCAAAGCTGTGAAGAAAGACGACAGTGGTGATGATGAGCAAACTAATATCATAGACGAATTCAATATCATTTATGATGAAGATATTATTAATCTTGCATCTCAAGAGTCCAGTTGGGTGCTTGATAGTGGTGCTACCATTCATGCTACATCCCGTAGAGAATTCTTCTCATCATACACACCTAGAGATTTTAGTGTTGTTAGAATGGAAAATGCAGGCCTGTCAAAAGGTTGTTGGTAGATGAGATGTTTACTTGGAAATAGAGAATGGTACCAGACAAATTTTGAAGGATGTCAAGTATATTCCAGACATGCGTCTGAAATTAATCTCTGTACACAAACTTGGAAATGAAGGATATTGTAGCTCCTTCATTTATGATAAATGAAAACTAACAAAAGGCTCTTTAGTAGTGGCTAGAGGTGAAAATCATGCAACTTTATATGTGATCAAAGTAAAGCTCTCCACCGATACAGTAGCCGCCATAGAGAAAGATAGTGCAATTGAACGGTGGCATCGGAGACTTGGCCACATGGGTGAAAAAGCAATGAAAAGCCTAGCTAAAAAGAAAATATTGCCGGGTATGGATGAAGTACACTTAGACAAATGTGTTGATTGTCTAGTTGGAAAGCAAAACAAATTTGCTTTTAAAAGTTCCCCTCCTTCCAGAATGAAGAATGTGTTAAATTTGATTCATTAGATTTGTGTGGACCAATTTCAAAGTCACTTGGTGGTGCTCAGTATTTTGTGACTTTCATTGATGATCATTCAAGGAAGACATGGGTATATCTTTTGAAGACAAAAAATCGGGTTCTAGATGTCTTCAAAGAATTTTATGGCTCAGTTCAGAGATAGACTAGGAAGAAGTTGAAATGCATCCGAACGGATAATGGTGGAGAATACACTGGATTATTTCATGTTTATTGTAAAGAGCATGGTATTTGACATCAGATGATACCTCCAAAGACACCACAGTTGAATGGCTTAGTTGAGAGGATAAACAGAACTTTGATAGAGAGAGTCAGATGTCTTCTCTCACATGCAAAGTTGTCTAAAATTTTTTGGGGTGAAGCTATACTCACAATTGCACGTGTTGAATCTTTCACCCTGTACTCCTCTCAAGATGGATGTCCCAAATAGAGTATGGTCAGGAAAAAATGTTTTCTATGATCATCTACAGGTGTTTGGTTGTAAAGCATTTGTTCATATACTCAAGGATGAGAGATCTAAACTTAATGTCAAGACAAGATAGTGTATTTTTATTGGTTATGGTCAAGATCAATTTAGCTATAGATTTTATGATCCTATTGAGAAAAAATTTGTCAAAAGTCATAATGTTGTATTTATTGAAGATGAAACCATTGAAGATATTGATAAAATGAAGAAGGAAGTTCCTGATTCCAATGATAACTAATCAAATTTAAATTTATTTCTCCAAAATCGGTGCCAAGAGAAGTTGGAGATGAAGATCAGGTTTATCCACCTGATAATGATGATGCTCCTATAGAAGCTGGTTCTAAAGACGAGAATGATGATCATGATCATGATGATTTTCCAGCACCAACACTTATGGCTTCTCCAGTTCCACTAAGAAAAGGAACACCATCTCCAGAAAGGAGAAGTGAAAGAATAAAATGGCCATCTACTAGATATCCTCATGACCAGTATGTGATTATTATTGAAGGGGGAGAACCTAAGAGTTATGAAGAAGCCATAATGACGAATTCAAACATAAATGGATTGAAGCCATGCAAGATGAGATGAAATCGAATAAAACTTTTGAACTGGCGAAGTTGTCTAAAGGCAAAAAAGCCTTGAAAAATAAATGGGTGTTCAAGATAAAGTATGAAGAACATAGTTTAAGTCTGCGTTACAAAGCTAGATTGATTGTCAAGGGATTCAGTCAAAGAAAAGGAGTTGACTTTGATGAGATTTTCTCACCAGTTGTGAAAATGACCTCTATTCGAACTGTGCTGAGATTAGCAGTAAGTCTTGATCTGGAGGTTGAACAAATGGATGTCAAAACTGCCTTCCTACATGATGATTTAGAAGAAGAGATATACATAGAGCAACCAGAGGGGTTCAAAGAAAGAGGAAAAGAGAATTATATCTGCAAGTTGAAGAAAAGCCTCTACAGCTTAAAACAGGTACCGAGACAATGGTACAAGAAGTTTGATTCTGTTATGGGGGAGCAAAGCTACAAAAAGACTACTTCAGATCATTGTGTTTTTGTGCAACAATTCTATGATGATGATTTCATTATCTTTCTTCTCTATATGGATGATATGTTGATTATTGGCCAGTATATTTCTAAGATCAACAGCTTGAAAAAGTAGTTAAGTAAGTCTTTTGCTATTGAAGACTTGGGGCCAGCAAAGCAGATTCTTGGCTTGAGTATTATCAGAGACAAAGGCGCTAAGAAATTGTGGTTGTCGTAAAAGAGGTACATTGAGAAAGTATTTCAAAGATTTAATATGGACAAGGCTAAAGTGGTTAGTTGTCCTCTTGCTAATCACTTTAAGCTAAGTTCTAAACAGAGCCCTTCTACAGAAAAAGAGAAGGAAGAGATGGAAAAAGTTCCATATGCTTCAGCAGTTGGAAGTTTGATGTACGCCATGGTGTGCACTATATCACTCATATAGTTGAAGTTGTGAGTAGATTTCTTTCAAATCCTAGAAAGGAACACTGGACTGCAGTAAAATGGATTTTCAAGTATCTTCGAGGTACTTCCAAAATATGTCTATGTTTTGAAAATGACAAACCTATGTTAATTGGATACACAGATGCAGATATGGTTGGCGATGTGGATTCCAAAAAATTCACTTCAGGTTATCTAATTACTTTTGCAGGGGAAACTGTGTCATGGAAGTCAAAGTTAAAGAAGTGTGTTGCACTTTCTACTACTGAAGCAAAGTTCATAGCAGCAACAAAAGCTTGTAAAGAGTTGCTATGGATGAAGAAGTTCTTGAAAGAACTTGGTTTGCAACAAGACAAATATCAGTTATTATGCGATAGCCAGAGTACTATTCATCTTGGGAAGAATGCCTCCCTTCATTCGAGATCAAAACATAATGATGTGAGATATCATTGGATAAGGGATGTGTTGGAGAAAAAGCTACGGCAACTTAAGAAGATCCATATGGAGGAAAATGGGTCAGACATGTTGACGAAGATTCTCTCAAGGAAAAATTTTGAGTATTGTCGGCTAGCTACAGGATTAGTAGAGCCCTCCATGTGGTCGGGTGGAGGAGATTTGTGGTGGATGAACCCTCCAACATGAAGGGCCACCCCACATGTATTTAAAAAAAAAAAAATTGTGGCTATATAAAATCAGCAACATGGCGATCAAATTGCCACATGGAGAACTCTTATTTTTGGCCACACAAAGAAGCCTTCATATGCCTATAAATAGGCAAGCCTTGTTAGTCTTCGATGCACACCAAAGAAGAGAAAGTGTAAAGAAAAAGAGAGTGAATGAGTGAGTTGAGTAAATTAGGCGAGTGACAAAATAGTGAGTTTGAGAAATACTAGTGTGCTACTATTTTGGGTTTATCTCAAAATTATTGTATTGCCTCTCTCTCTTTTGTACCCATTAATTTTAGTAGTAGAAGAAATATTTTGAAGTTTGTCCCGTGGACATAACCCAAATCACAAGAAGCTTTTAATTCTTTGCGATCCGTCCCACTTACAAGCCAAGTTCCAAAGGTTGCTTTCTCTGCCAATACCATCCGTTAAAAATAGTTTTATAAAAATAGAACTCAAATATTTTAGCTGTACAGACGATATATTGAACTTTTTTTATCTTATAAAATTTTTTATAGTTATATTTTTATTAATATACGATTAATTTTAATATTAAAAAACTATTTTTAACAAAAGCAGCAGTTACGGGCCAGTATTATTAATAAAATTATATGAGCAATCAATGCATTTCGAAAATTATCCAACCTTTTTTATACAATTTAATATTTATTGATTTCAACTTCAACTATATATTTCTTTCGAAATTTTTAGTTCAAAAAATAAATCTAAACCATCAGTAAAACTCTTTTAAACTATCATAATTTTGTTTGTTAATTTTTTTAATCACATAAAAAACAAAAAATATTTTCATGTTAATAATAAGCTTGACATTTTCTTTTTTTTTCTAAAAAAAAAAAAAAGAAAGGCTTGATATTTATTGAACTTTTTTTTTTTAATCATCGTACCAAATTGGGGTCATGATTTTGTGGGGGCCTCAAGCCACTGCCTTGGTCCTGTATGCAATGAACCAAGTGGTTATATTCAGTTCGATGGTGGCCATCCTCCGAACATGTCTATGTTCAATTAGCCAATGTAATCGGAAAGGTGGATCCAAGGTTGCGTGCCAATTAGGGGTGAGCATTTGATCGGTTCGGTTCGGTTTTGGATCGAACCGATTGAACCGAAAATCGAACTTTATAAAATATAAGAATCGAACCGAAATCGAACCTTATAAAACCGAGAACCGAATAAATCGAAATAATTTCGGTCGGTTCGGTTTGGTTCAATCGGTTCTGGGTCAATATGGGCTTATTTTTTATTAGGCTTTTAACCTATATGGATCTATAAATTAAATTAATTTATATTCAACAAAATAAATTCATTTAAAATAGCTAAAATTAAAATAATATACATAAATTTATTAAATTATGTCTATAATAAATACTAATTAAAATTATATTAAAAAAATATACTACCCAAATAATATTTTAAAAAATACATTAAAAAATCTCCAATAAAAAAATTATACATATTTGAAATAGCCTAATATGACATTTGTTTGTTTCTTCATTTATTTTATAAATAATTAAGAAAAGAAAATCATGTAATTTGGAAGTGTATATGATAGATTGAATAAATATATTAATTAAATTATTAAAATTGTTGTTCTTTTATAATTTTATATTCTATCATCGGCTAAAAATAATTAGTTAATTAGTTATGTTAATAAATTGATGGCATTTCCCTGTTTTTGTAATAAGCATTTTTTACAATAAAGTTGGCATAAGTACACGTCACAACTGAGATTTGAAAAGCCTTTAAAATACAAAACTTTCTCTTTTGCCTTTCTCTACTTGTTTTTTTTTTATCAAATTGAAAAGTCCAATTGATTTTTATTTGTAACTGAAAGTTGGCAGTAAAAATCAATTCATTGCAATAAAGAAAGGAGACTATAAATGAGTTTATCATAAATGGACTTACTGGAATAATATTATATTTATATTAATAAAAAAAACTCATTTTAGATGAAATTTTGATGAATTATTAGCACATGGATTTGGTTGCACAATATTATTATTATTATTATTATTTACATGAAGATTTCTATAAATGATTTCTATTTGTAACCTGCACAAATTTGTTGTTTATTAAATTTTAAATTATTTACATGAAGATTTATAATTAGATAGATTTTATTAATAAAAAAATGCAAAATTTCATTTATAAATAATTAGTTTCATTTATTTTTTTTCCAATATATTAGTATATGTTAAATAATAAAAAACAATTATAAGTCCAGCAACAATGCAAAGCCCGAAAGTTGTGGAATCCGGGACCAGAGCAACAAAACTTTTAAATTAAAAAGAAGAATTGAGAGAAAAAATTAAAGTAAATAAATAAGAAAACAACAAAATGCCACAAGCCCACAAATATACCGTGAGATGCTGTGAGATTCGAACCTGGGACCTATAGGTAGTTTTATTTGTTTCCAAACCATCAGTCCAACTCATATCATCTGAAACATTAATATTATAAAATATATATATATATATAAATTTCGGTCGGTTCGGTTCTTTCGGTTTTTCAATTTCAAAAACCGAACCGAACAGATAAAACCGAATTTTTATTTCGGTTCAGAACCGAACAAACCGAAAACTGAACCAAATAAACCAAAATCAATTCGGTTCTGCACACCCCTAGTGCCAACCTTTTCAACATGGAGCAATTATTTGAAATAAAAGTTTGATAATTAAATGTTTTTAATTTATGGCCCATAAAATCATGAATATGAAAAATGTAATTTTATATTATGAAAAAAATTGGAGATTGTTAATTACATCTATTTAGCGATATTAAGAATTTAGTTTCCCAACTACCATTCCACTCATGTCATGTTTCAAAATGTGTTTGAACATTTGTTAGTGAAAGTCGGATGCCAAAAAATAAGGATCACATAATTAGTTGATCTATATTTCGACAAAGTGGATATATATATCTGTATCAATTGATGTTTAACTAGACAGATGAGATATAAACAGAATAATGCCAAAACTTGAATGATTTTTCTTAGCTATACTGTTTAGTATTTGATTACTGTACTTCTCTTTCTGATATTATACAAAACCCATCAAAATATGGCGAGTCTTAATTAATTTGCCCAAAGTTCATATAAGTTTTTAATTATGATATGTGCAATTTAATCAAAATATACTTTTGTTTGTAGTTTTTAAGGTTGCAGACGCTGTTTGTTGTGGTTATGGGACAAACCGTGCAACTAGTTGTGGAATAAAACCTTATAAATTATGCAGTAATCCAAATGAGTTTGTGTTTTTGATGGAACTCATCTTGACGAACGTACCAATGCTTTGCTATCTCCACTTTTATGGACCGATGAATCAAAAAAATTATATAACCGTACAACCTTAAATAATTAATTGATTTTCAAATCACATCGAATTTTTCTTTACAAATTATATTACCGCTACAATTGTTATTAATGATGAGAATCTCAGACTTTTTTTAAAAGAAAATGAGGAATATAAATTCGTATTTGATACCGTTCAGCAGATTAAGATAAATTTACAAAATGTTTCTAAATGAAGATGTATGTTAGACTTGATTATAAGCTCATTCCATGGTATAGTATTGTGCATAAATTAATATCCCATCTGTTTCGAAAAAATAGTCTTATTTTTTTTAAATAAATTAAAAAATTAAATATTATGGTTTAGTGGCATTTTTTTTCTATTCATTTTCTATTATTCTCTCTCTATATATTAAATCACTAAATTATTACTGTAATAATCAAAACCATACATTTATTTTATTGCAATTATATATGTTTGAATTTTGGGGGCATAACACTGACAAAATTTAAACTTACAGCTTATTTTATCCTAAAATTCTATCAAGTATTTATCGCTAAGTCTGGAGTATTTAAATATTCTGATATACTGACAATATATTACACATTTTTATCTAGAATTATAAAAATTTAGTTTTATATTTTTATGAAAACGTATTAGCACACACAATAATAGTATGAATTATTATTATTATTATTATTATTATTATTATTATTATTATTATTATTATTATTATTATTATTATTATTATTTTGCACAAATCATTTCCCTAATAATAATATTTCAAAATACATTTAAGAAATTTTTTTCTTCTCTTAAAAAAAGTATTATGCAATTTTCCATAGGGATGAGCATGGACCGGTTAACCGGTCCATTAGCAAAAAAATTAACCAGTCCATATACATCGATTTTTTCAAAAGACTAACCATTAAGTAGTCCATTGCAATCAGTTAACCAGTCCATCAGTTTCGGTTTTTTGGACTGGTTAATCAATTTTTTTCGGTTAACCACTATAATTATAAAATACAATTAAAAATTTAAATTATCAAAATACTTAAAAATAAAAATTGAATAACATACTTAATTTAACTTATTGTTCAAACAACTTGTTAAATTGAGTATATTTTATTCAATTTTTTCAAATTGTATTCATTTATGTATTTGTATTTTAAATAGTAATCACACATTAGCATTTATGAACCAAATTAGGAATTAAGTAGATACAAAATATTATACTATTGGATAAAAAAATTGTAGATAAACGATTAATTACTGATTGTATTATTATTTGCCTGATACATGAAAAACTCTAAATCTATATAAAAATTTTCCTATCAGTTTTTTTATTTTTTTATTTTTTTTGATATAATTATTGTTCCTTAAACTTATTTATATATTATATTTTTTTTAAAATCAGCTTTTAAGTTAAATTAGTGACCCCAGCTAAAAAAAGTTAAATTAATGACATAATTGATAAAACTACATCACGAATTTGCCGGTACAATTAATGAAAAAGCTATGATGGCCTGTACCACTTTGTTATTTATAGAGTTAAGCAACGGTCGTATATCTATGGAATGACTTAATCGAGACAGTAGTTTTTGCAAAGAAAATCATGGATGTTGTAACGCCCCAAATCTGAGTCAACCGAAAATATCTTCTAACTCATTAATAATATTTTAATTTAGGCGAGCAATGGATAAATTATCCAATAGTAATTATAAAAATATAATGTTTTTTATAATAGCTCAAGTAATTTTCACCTCAACAAATAGTTTTTGGAATGAAATTATATTTAAATTCATTTTTACACTGCATCATAGTCACTAGTTTTATAATATTAGACTATTAGCATACATTTGATCTTGCAGATATGAGAGGTATATGTTAAGTTTCTTTATTTATAAATTAATTATTAAGATTCAAGCCAAAAAATTAATTATTAAGATTGAATTAAATTTAATTCTATTTTCTTTACACTATTTATGCATTTTTTGAAATGAGAATGATCCATTTTGTGTATTGTTCAGCTAAGATATACTTAGGAATGGAAATTGATTAGAAATTTTATTAAAATAAATGTAATTATTTGTAACGAGGTGAAAATTGGTAGGTATTTAGTGATATATAATTTCAATTTGGAAAAGACATAACCATGTCAAGCAACCAAATGAATGATAATCAATTTGAAAAAGACTTTGCCTAATTACTTGAACAAGAGAAAGATCATTTGGATATTGCATTACAATTTTTTTTGCTTTTTTTATTTTATTTTATTGTGGTTGTACTGCTAGAGGCGGAGCTAGATTTAGCAATTAAAATTAACTAAAGTTTATAATATATACCCTTACTCTATTAATTAATTGAAGATATTGGAGCAATGGTATAAAATTTATAATATTCCTTTTAATTATTTGTTATTGAATTTTTTAATAATAAGAAATTTTAAATCAGATATTTTTTTTTAAATGTAAGCTAGTATAACAGTAATACATTTTATTGAAAAGTTGCAAGTACTCTTAGAAGTATGAATTTTTACCTAAAGTTGTAATATAAACTTGCTGCAACATATAGAAAGAAAAATTCACAAAATTTATACTCTATCTTATAATTTTCTGTTAATTGCTAAATAACGAAATTATCACAAATTTTTTAATAGGAGAATTTCTATATTATATTTATTATTTTTTTATTGGTTAATAAACAATCATATTTCAATTATTCATATTTCTTAAAACCTACATGCAATATAATTATATTCTTTTATATACCATTTGTGCGACAATAATGATCTTTATATAATTTACAGATTTTTTGAATTTTTCTAACAAATTGAAAGAAAAAAGTGTTAAAGAACTGAATTTTATTTTTTATTATATTAATTATATTTAAAGTAATTAATTATGCAACTTAATATTATTTTAATTGATGGATAAATAGATGTATCAAATTTTGATATCTATACTAGCTTGACTAGTTGTTAATATGGTTTGGTTAAATATAAATTCATTTTTCACATAAGGATTAAAATTAACTGAAGCAGAGTTGGATTTAGCCATTAAACTTAACTGATGTTTACAATGTATACCCTTACTCCATTAATTAGTTGAAGATATTGGAGCAAGGATATCTAATGTATACTATTATTTTTAATTATTTGTTATTGAATTTAATGAATTTAAAAAACGTAGAAAAAAATCTGACCATAATTATTATAAAATTAAAAGCATAAATCATAGTATCTTTTATACAAATTAAGTATTTATTTCATTTTTAATAGAAGTAAGGAAGTAAATAATAATAATAATAATAATAATAATAATAATAATAATAATAATAATAATATTATTATTATTATTATTATTATTATTATTTTAGATTGTCAAATTGAAGTGGAGAAGAAATTAAATTCATTATATTTATTTTTTATACAAACTGAATAAATTGTATCTGCATTCAATTTAAAATTTAGTTCTAATGATTGTATTTACTTTGCCCAAAAATAATACATTGCTTTCACTTTTATCCACATTTAATTTGATATTCACCGAATATATGAAGCAAAAAAGCAAAAAGAGGATAATAATGATGACTTAATTACCTTTTTATACGCCCAATATGTCTTGAGGTTAAAATGGCTTAGATTTGACTTAAATGGCTTAAATAAACTATATACAGTATATTATATTTACCTTTTAAGTGTATACAATGTACTATATCTTCATTTTTGTCCAAACTGAATAAACTATATACGGTATATTATATTTACCTTTTGCCCTAATTTAACAAATTGTATTCATTTTTAATTTGTCAAAACTGAATAAACTGTATACAGTATATTATATTTACCTTTTGCCCCAATTTAATAAATTGTATTTACTTTCAATTTGACATCATACGTAAAGTAGATATTGATCAATATATTTCCTTTTCAAAAAAGATAAATGGCTCAAATTGAGTCACTCAAATGGGGACAATAATATATATATATATATATATATATATATATATATATATATATATATATATATATATATATATATATATATATATATATATATATATATATATATATATATATATATTAAGAAAATAAATTAAACCGGTCGGTTAATCGAAATCGACGATTTTTTAAAATCGTGGACCGAAACTCAACCGAAAATTCATATTTTAAAAAACCTTAACCATTTTTTTCGATTCGGTTAACCTTAAAAATCGATTCGATTTCGGACTGGTTAATCAAAATTTTCGATCGATTTGGTTCGATTAACAGAAAAATTGAAATTTAAAATTATTTTTTAAAAAAATAAAAAATATTGTGTCTAAAAATTATAAATCATAATATACTAAAGTAAACATATCTAAATTGTATAAATAAAAGTTCAAATTAAAGAAATAATGCCAAAATATATAATAAATAATACAATAAAATCATTAAATAAATTTTTTTATTTAATCAATTTTCAATTTAATCGTTAAAATTCTAAATTATCACTTAAAAAATAGATATTAATAATTAATAAATGTACTCATATAATTTACAACTAAAAATAAAATAATTTACATGTATAAAATAATTATTCAATAAAAAATAAAAAAAATTATATAAATTCTGGTTTGGTTTGGTTTATATACGGTTTTTTTGTTCAAAAACCGAACCGAAAAACCTAAATTTTTTAAAATTGGAAACCGAAAATTGATCAAAAAAACCAAACTAAATTAAAAAAATTGATCGTTTGATTTTTCGGTTTGGTTCGATTTTTGCTCACCCCTACTTCCTTAATTGGAGGGATCTTAATGGGTTTCTTCTTGGATCCTTTTTTTTGTGATATTGGGCTGCTAGTTTCGTTTTTTAGGGTGTTATCAGTTAGTATAATTAATTGAATTTAATTTATTTTCCAATTGTTGTGCAAAAAGAAACTTCTAATTTTGTTGCAGTGCAGCCATGGATGTAAAATTACCAATATGGAAACCTACTTGGAACAAAATGCTACTCAACAATCATTCAAAAATGGGTCTAATTTTGCAGCTGGTGGTGCTTGTGCCATTTCTGAAATTAATCGGCAATGGGTATGTCCACAATTTTAAGTCAGATGGATATTTATCTTTTAATTTCATTCTCACGGGTGAAATCATTCGAATTATTCAACTGCTATATAAAATAGTACATACTAATATGAATAGTTAGAAAAAAAAATTATTTTTTATTCAGTATTTAGAATTTAGTGTACGCCAATTTATCTTCAAACTATTAATCTATTTTTCATTTGAAAATTTTGTCCAAAGATTAACCTTAAAGTCCAGCTAAGTTTCTTCAAAGATGCTGTCAACAAATTGAAGAAAGAAGTTGGGGAGGAGGAGGCAAAGAAGATTTTGATGGAAGCAGTGTATTTGTCAAGCATTGGAGGCGACGACTATGCAATCCTCACCGCCGATTACCCCAACTCTACACTAACTCAGAAACAAGAATTTGTCAAACTGGTGATTGGCAATATAACGGATGTCATCATGGTAATTAATATATTTAATTTTTACGGTTTGGAGGCCTTTTTTAAAAAAAATAATTAAAAAAAACCATGTACTATCTGAATGCCACTAGTTCAATTAATTCATATCCACGTTATAACATATCTATAAAAGAGGAAAAAGTGTTTATTTTTAAATACTTAAAAATACTGCATTTCCAGATTTTGAAATTGTGACCTCTAGTTAATTAAAAAAAAAAAAAGAATTCCTACCATTTCTTTTCATATTTTGAAAATTGTGTACATAGTACAGTTAAATGTTGAATTTTATTAGAGATAACTAAATTAAATAAACTCAAAACTTAATATATTATTTGTAATATTTTACAATAAAAAAAGACTCAACATTAATCCACTCAAACACATAACTCACACCATACAATTTCCTCTTAATTTTTCACACAAGTTGTGCACAAATGACACACACACTCACTTTTACAACTCACTTTTTCATGTCTTGCCGCAGGCATAGGATGGAGTCAATAGCTCCTTTTATATTCATTTAAGTCGGTTGGTACTACATACGTTGGATATATATTCATTTAGGTTTTTTTTTAGATATGGCTGATGTGAATTCTAATTAATTGGACTGGTAAATTTCAGATATAGGATTATTAAAAAAAAAAAAACTTTGAATTAATTATTTTTGATTCCCATTATTTTATATCAGGAAATATATGAACTTGGAGGACGGAAATTTGCATTTCAAAATATGGGACCAATGGGTTGTCAACCATATGCAAAACAAATGTCTGGTGGAGAGTGTGATGAAGAATTAATGGAGATTGGACAACTACATAACCGTGTTTTACCTCAATTTGCTCAAGAGCTAGAGAGTCGTTTACAAGGGTTCAATTTCTTAATATTTGATTAATACGCTTGTCTTAATGATATTATGCAAAACCCATCAGAATATGGTAAGCCTTATTTTGTCAAAGGTTTATATCAATATCTTAACTATATATATATGTGCAAGTTAATCAAATATACTTTCGTTTGTAGGTTTTAAGACTGCAGATGTTGCTTGCTGTGGTTATGGGACAAATCGAGGATCAGATTGTGGCGTAGAACCCTATGAGTTATGCAGCAATCCAAATGAATATGTATACTTTGATGGAGAACATGCCGGTGAACGTACCAATGGAATACTGTCTTCGCTTTTGTGGAATGATGAGTCATCAGTAATTACAGTTCCACGCAACCTTAAGCAATTGATTGATCTTCAAATCCCGTCTAATTTCACTTTACAAAATTATATTAGCAGTGCAGCCGTTATTGATGATTTTGTAATTAAGAACAGACCACTGATGATGAGGAAATAATGGAGCTGATGTGTGTGAGACATTTTTTAGAAGGAAACGAGACTGATTTACTATTGAAATGTCTCCAGAAGAACTTCGTATGTTAGACTTCATTAATAATAATAATAATAAAGTCTCGATTGTATTTCAAAATAAGTTTAAGATTTTTATCATCTTAAAACTTCTGTCGAACTTAGGAATTCATTCAGTAAACAAAGAATTGATTTAAAAATAAATAAATAGAGTGAAAAGTATGCCAAATTTAAGCTTCTAATTTCTAGTGCTTATTGTTTTGGGCAGCTCTTAATCACAATAATGTCGGAAGCCGACAATAGAAGATCGAAAAAACACGTGGTCTTTTTGAGGATCAAGCTGTGGAGTAGAGCCACATGAATCATGCGGTGAGGCAGGTGGATATGTGTGGTTGTGGCCATGCTACTGAACGCGTCTATGCTCAATTAGCCAAGATAATGTAGAAGGGAAGATCCAAGGCTGCCAACCCTCGTAACATCGAGCAATTATTTAAAATTAAAGGTTGAAAATTAAATGTTGGATAATGCCGAATATTATTGAAATGATGTCGGGTATTTAATATAAAAAAATGTTGAACCAAATTTACTATTTTGCCCAATTTTGCTTTTTACTTATTTGTCCTTTGTGGAATTGACTGCATTATTGCAACTTTCTTTCTTCATCTTCTTCACATAAATTTTTTATTATTACAAAATCTATTTTCTTTTTTATTTTTTCATTTTTTATTGTAACTAATTAATTTTTTTATATTTCTTTTCTTTTCTTTTCCTGGTTTTTCAATGTAACTGCTCATTTCTTTTTTTTTTTTTTAATTTACTTGCTTGCTTCTTGTTAGATAAAAAAAATTATTTATGAATATCCTTTCAAGATCTAAAGTAAATATTCTCTTTCTTTGATTTTATTTTTTTAAATCCGTAATTGAAATATTGATTAAAATAATGGAAACTCAATTGCTGGCGCTTAAGGAAGAACAAAGAGCAAGAGAAAAAAATGGAACTCAAAAAAATATTGAAATCTATTAAATGAATTCTCTCACATCCAAGCGTGACATCAGCTGTGCATGTGTGTATATATATATATATAAAGTACTCATCGACGCTACATCATATTTTTAATATAAAAAATTAATTATATTTTTAATGGGAAAAGAAGCTTTTATAATTATAAAATTATGTAATAACAACTTGTCACTTTCCTTGACAATTATAAACGACACAAATCTTTCCTTCAACGTTGATTTTACACTTCCATTTATGAAATTTTTTGTATTTTAAACTCCGATCCGGTAATCACATGTCTGAAAGAAATGTAGTTGAGGAAGGAAAAGAAAATGTAGGACCCTTTGGTACGTAAGAGAACTTCTGTTACATGTATATATGTATGCACCTTCAAAATCAATTGTGTATGGAGCGTATGATAGTGAGAATGTCAAACATAAGTATTCTCTTTGGTTTATGTTTTATCTTTGATTCTATTTGTAATGCAGAAGAGCATTGTTGGCAACCTAGTAAACATTAATTTGGCCATGTTTGTGTTTGGGGATTCACTGTATGATCCAGGCAACAATAACTACCTTAACGTAAGTACCATTCACAAGGCCAATTATTGGCCTTATGGAGAGACTTTTTTCCACTTTCCTACCGGAAGATTCTGCGATGGTCGCGTTATTACTGACTTCCTTGGTAAGATTTCATGTTTTTTTACTTTATATATGGAATTATCTGTAAGTCAACTCAAGCGAAATGGCCTTCGTTTGCCCATTGGTTGCAGCCACAAATGCAAAATTACCCATATGGAAGCCTTACTTGGGACCAGATGCTAGTCAGAACTTCACTAATGGAGCCAATTTTGCAGCTGGTGGTGCTGGTACTCTTCCTCCAACTGATGCAGGATCGGTAATAATATATAAAAATTAAGATTTTTTTTTCTTTTTTAAGTGCATATAACAATTACCCTTACATGCTTTTAATTTTGCATGCCAGATTAATCTTACACAGCAGCTAATTTTTTTTAAAGAAGTGGCCTACGAGTTGAGGCAACAACTTGGGGAAGAAGAGGCAAAAAATTTGTTGACTGAAGCAATCTATTTGAATAGTATTGGAGGCGATGACTATGCCAGCATTATTGTAGATTATCCTAATATTACTGATTCAGCAAAAGAAGACTTTGTCAATACGGTTATTAACATCTTAGTTGATGTCATCAAGGTAATCTTTCAACTCTAATTAGCTGTGCAGTTAATTAATAAACGCACGAACTTAATTTAATTTTTTTAAGTGTCTTTCAGGAAATATATGAAATGGGAGGACGGAAATTTGTGTTCCAAAATATTGGGCCAATGGGTTGCCTACCAATATCAAAACAAGAAAATGGTCTGACTGGTGACGATTGTGATGTACTCCAAAGCCTTATAAAACTACATAATAATTTATTATTTAAAGAAATTGAAGCATTAGAGAGCCAATTACAAGGATTCAGATATACACTTTTTGATTATTATACTTCTCTTTATAACATTATCTTAAATCCTTCAAAATATGGTAAGTCGTGTTAATTTAATTTTTTCCATTACATATTAATTATATTAGCATTACAATTACACTAATTTTGTGATGTTTATTTTAGGTTTCAAAGCTGCTGATGTTGCGTGCTGTGGTTATGGAACTAATCGAGCAATGGATTGTGGAATAGAGCCCTATGAATTTTGTAGTAATGCAAGTGAATACGTGTTTTTTGATAGGTCTCATCCTGGTGATAGAACCAACTTAATATTATCAGGATTCCTATGGAATGGTGAACCCACAATTACAATACCTCGAAATTTGAAAGAATTATATGAGCTAGAAATTCCAAGTAATTTCTCTGCTAAAAATTATGATGCAAATGTAATTGATAATAGGGATTCAAATAATAATAATGGAAGAGCTAGAGTAGCCGCGATTTGATTTTGGGCCGTGTGAGCTCAATGAGGACTTTACTCGGCCCAAAAGAAATCGGCCCCGCAAATAATAGTCCAAAAGATAGGAGATGCATCTTTTTCCATTCTTTTTTTTTTAATTCCGAAATAATAAAGCATAATCGATGTTTTAATTAAATTTAATCTCATACATGTCACATATTGAATTATGTGTTTAAGAAAATTTTATAATTTATTTATGTAAGTAAAGATAGAAAGAGAGATTGCCAACGTAAACACCTTTCATAATTTTTTTTAAGAAAAAAAAAATAACGCACTTATAAACCTTCAAAAAACGAAGATACATTAACAATATATGATTAAAATTCATTCCAAAACTTAGGTTTGGAATCTAACAATGAAAATGGAGGAATACCTTGTTGATTAGTGAAAACATTGCGAGGATCAATTAGTGTCTTAGCCTTTACCAACCGATAAAAATTATTCAAGAAATACTTTTCACCCCAAACCCAAGCAGCTTCAACCGCATCTCCAGATGGGAAATTATTAGTCCTAATCAGCATATTATCCACAACGCCAAGGTCAAAATCAATATAATTAATATAAGCAGCTCTTGGACCCCATGACACAAATGGTGTCATAATTTTATAAAATTCTCTAATCCAATTTATATATCCCTTGCTTTTGTTGTTATCCTTTTCTTTCCATTCCACCAGGTACTGAATTGCAAAGATATTACCATTTCTGTGAGGAAATGCAATAGCTTCACTGCTTATACTGTTCATAATCCCACCATAAGGGTCTAAAATTACATACCCTTTGGGCTCTCTTTCAAGAATATCAAGAGCTTGCTTTATACCAAATAAACTAATTTCTTTCCTTACATAGTCTGATTTAGCTTTGAAATAATTCTTGTCTTTAACGTACCGATTTTTCAATTCGGATAGAGAGCTTCCAGTACTTAAGCCTGAGAAGAAGAGAACTGACTCAATCCAGTTCATTTCCTTGCAATCTTCTTCTCCAATTCCCAATTCAAGGAAAGTGGAATTCAGTATAGAAATCGCTTCATTTCTTGGACCTAAATAAAACCCTTTAAACGTAGCTGATATTCCTACAGTTTTAGCCTCAGGCAAGCCAGCACCCGCAAAGCAAGACAAGTAAAAATCAGCAGTTAATTTTGGTGCAACATATTGCCATTTACTTACTAAATTGGCTATATGTAATTTTGTGCCAGTTCTTGAAATTATAAATCCTGTAACAATTTCAGGCACTTTTAAAAGCTTAATTTTCCAAGAATAAACTATGCCCCAATTCCCGCCACCTCCACCTCTAATAGCCCAAAAAACATCTTCTCCCATAGAATTCCGATCTAATACACTTCCATTGGCATCAACAAGAATTGCATCAATTACATTATCAGCAGCAAGTCCATACTTTCTTGACAATAAACCAAACCCACCTCCTCCAATATGGCCACCAACTCCAACTGTCGGGCATGACCCTGCTGAGAATCCATGAATCTTGCTTGCCTCTGCTATGGCTAAGTAAGTTTCACCAAGCGTTGCACCACCTTCTACTGTTGCCGTTTCCCCTTCTAAATCTATCTTAATTTTGTTTAAATTCATAATGTCTATGATTACAAAATTATTTCCATCGCTAGCTACTGATGAGGTCCCCTCATAGCTGTGCCCTCCACACCTTACTCTGATTTCCAACGATCCTTCTCTGCAGCAACTTACACTCTTCACTAACTCCCATAAATTTTCAGGCAATACAATGGCTAATGGCTTGGGAATTTTGGGGTCTGCAAAGCGAAGATTTTGAATTGAAAATTCTAGGAGATTGTAGTAATCTGTGGAGTAAGTTTGCTCAGTAGGAAATACAGAAAAGTTGGTTATTTGATTTTGAGTTAAACAGGAAGAGAATTGGTCTGCAAGAGCACATAAAGAAGGAAAAAGAGGAAGAAAAGAGATGAAAAGCAAGAGAAAAGTTTGTTTTCTTGGAAGGAAGTTAACCATGGTTGATTTGATGAGAAGGTTGGGAATGGAGAAGAAATTGGTTGTCTTTAAAAATATGGAGATCATTTGCCGAATTACAATTATAAATATTATTAGAAAAAAAAATGAATTTGAAATTGTCTGTCACTTTTAATTGAGTATTGATAAATTATAATATTAAAAAAATAAATTTTAAAATTTTTCGCAATTTTAATTGAAGTGATTAGAAGAGAATCATTTTGCTGCGATTGAAGACAAAAAGATAGTGAATTTGCAAGGCTTTAGAGAGCACAGTTACGAGGCCGGCCCTTCTTTTAATATTTATGAATGTTTAGCTAAGTGAAACTCCTCATATTTAATAGGCCCAAACGACCTTTTGAAAGGTGACAAAAGTTTACCAACACCTTGCATGAGATTGAAACTTGTCCCACAGAAAATATATACTTAAAATGCCCATAAATTTTATTCATGAATAAAGTAAATGATAAATTTTCAAGCTCTATTATTAATTTAGTGCGTGAATAAAAACATTACACGAAGCCTTAGCTGGTTCTTTACGCATCTTGTTAATTATAATTCATAAACTGAGGTGAGGGCTATATACATCAGGATGATTTTCCTTTTAAAGGTTGCGTAAACAACCATTAAATCAGAACTAATATGATAAACAAAATTTGGCTTATATAATTGATAACAGGTATGGAAAAATATCCATATAGAAGATAAGGAAGAAAGTACATATGGACTTCTATTCGTAATATTTTGATGATCAAATAAGATGATATAAATAAAATATTAATGAAAAAATATTAAAAAGGTAAAAAAAATACAGCATATTTGTCTCTGAGTCTGTGTCGATCTTTATAAAAAATCAGAGAGATGCTAACATTTAATTAATAAGCTTTTTAATGCCTTCATTAAGTGATTGTAATGTCTACATTATTAATTATTATGGGCTTTCATAATAGTTTGTAATGTCAGTCGATTATAAGTTCATTTGCATCCGTTCAATTAGTTCAACAGATTTAAAGTTTATGAAGGGTCGATTATTTAATAATGATTTTAGTTTAATCATATATACTAAAATAATTTTTAGAACAAACAAATATATATCAGAAAACAGGCATCTGAGTTTAATGCTAGATAGAAAAATAGGTTGCAACATTATTAATTACTTAAAGATATAATAGAGTTGTGCATTACAAGTCAAACAGAAAATCCAAGGCCTGCCAATATATGTTCTGTTATTTGTTTTTTCTTTATTGATTTCATATGTATTTTTCCTACCATGCGAGGAAACCTTCCATGTGTCTGTTTGTTAATTATACTTTTATATGAATTATATATGCAAAGATTAAAGATAATAAATTATCCAAACTCATATGTCCAAAATTTGGCCAAACCACAGGAAATTAAATATCCATTATGCCCTTATATGATAAATTGGCTCTAAATATAGGGGAAAAATGCCCGAATACGGTTAAAGCAACATCATTTCTCAGCCTCGGCTGCGCAACATATTATTTTATTCTGTAATTATCTACTTTTATAATATGTT
Organism: Excoecaria agallocha; assembly: GCA_037975025.1. Taxonomy (NCBI): domain Eukaryota; kingdom Viridiplantae; phylum Streptophyta; class Magnoliopsida; order Malpighiales; family Euphorbiaceae; genus Excoecaria; species Excoecaria agallocha. The sequence continues at coordinate 974,906 of CM075812.1, forward strand.
ACATGAAAAAGATATAAGTAGAAACAAAAATTAAATCCTCTAACATATATTTTATGTATATTTAATGAAATACTTATCAATCTAAAAGTAACAAAAACCATCATTAAAATTAGACCACAAAAATACAGAATACTATAATTTATCATAAAAAAAATAAACAAAACATAAAAAATGAATTAGTTCAAGCCAGCTGGAATTGGATTCAAATAAAAAATAGCTTGGTCAAGGAGAAACAATTTTTTTTTCAGATTGGGTCAGGCCGATATTAATATAGTGTCCAAGTAAAAAAATAAAAAGCAGCCGTTCGACTAGATGGATAAATTACAGTATTAAATTATAATAAAAATCAATTATGTAAAAATATATTTTAGATGAAAGTGAAATTAATTTGGGTAATTTTTTTTTATAAAAGATGCATAACTCCTAATTATATAAATATAATTTGAAAAAATTAAATTTGAAATTTCATACATTTTTTTTATCGAAAACTAGCCATCCTAATTAAGGATGCGTTCGATAAGATTGTATATTTTTAATTTTTAATTTTTTAAAATCCATAAACTGTTTTTAGTTTTTGTTATTTATTTTTTAAAAATTGTTAAAAAAAATTTTTTCTATTTATTTTTCAAAAAATGTTCCGATATCCATCAATACATGTTATACATATATCTAATATAATTATTAATATTGAATAATAAATATTTAATGAAATTCAAAATTTAAAATCTAGTACATTAAAAAATATCATAATAAAAAAAATTAATCACTATTTAAGAAAAATTAACAATATAAATGTCAATTATTATAATTCAACCATAATCTCTGCACTATTCTATCTAAGTACTATTCATCTAACAAAATTGACTTGCATTTATATTAACAGTTTTTCGCGGCTCTAAAGTATTGATTTCATTATTTTGTTGATAATCTCCAAGCACAATATTTTCATTTGCATACTCTACAAATAAATAGTCTATACTTTCCTACATTCTAATAAAATTATGAATCACACAACATGCAAGAGATATATATTTTTGCCGCTTTATATCATATGAAGGCATATCTCTAAGGATGGAAAAACGTGCCTTCAAAACTCCAAAATAACGTTCTATGACAGTGCGTAACAAAGAATGCATATAATTAAATAATTTTTTTGGACCTTGTGGATTTGATCATTTTTTATAATCACGTAAATGATAATGTTCCTCACGATATGGACTAAGAAATCCAGGCACATTATGTAATACCCTATACCCGGTCAGGTAAACAAACCGGATACGGATATCACAAATCGGTCTTTGCTCTGAATATCTCTAAATTAATATAATTTATACTTAAATTATCAAATTCTAAATTCTTTACTCTAAAATTTCTTAAAAATTTCGACAAAATCTCTTTTAAATAATCACAGCCTCCTAAAAACAAAATACAAAAATAACACTTCTAAAATCCATCATTGATTTTCATCGCCTCAATCAAACTCCTACACAAAATATTCCCATCCTCCTCTGTAAATAATTAATTTAATCTAACAGTCACTATATCACTATTTTAATATCCAATTATTTTGTTCTCAATAATGCTTATACAAGATGCTATGACAAATCTGTTTGATATTACAATATTGAATCTCAACTAATCACTTATGAAATTACACTTAAATTATACTATCTTAACACCTGTGTACATGCCAAAATTTCCAAATACATAAATGACATAAATGAGTTGTTCTGTGTTCTTGATCATCCATAATTCTAGCTACAACAACCTATGAAGGTTTTCATCTTTCGCGTCGATGATACTGAATATCGAACCAACCTACGCGCAGAGAAAACCACGCGCTAAGCTATATGATTAGTGGTGACTACCAAAATTACTTCTCAAATAATATAATATGACGATACATTTATCAATCTCATATATGCATATGCCAATTCACAAGACATATAAATGTTATCAATTTCAGCTTATAGAGCATATAAAAACATCAATCAGATAGAAAAAAAATAGGATTTCACCCACAAAATGCATATATATATATACATGTTATCACCGATAATATCTCGATTTATGCACTCTTTTATATGTCCACAAATCATAATCAATAAGTTATAATTTCATAATAATATATAAATATTCTCATTTGTCTATAGGTTATTTTGTTATATATTTTACCATGATTGATATCAAAATATATGCACGTATATTACATTTCAGCAAATGCTTATTTTAAATGTAATCATCATCAACCATATAATTCCACATTTTTTTGATTTGCAATGTACCCATATTACCACCTCATATAACACTTCAGAGTTTGTTCATATCAAATTATGATGAATAAATAAACTAGTTTCTTTAAATTTCACAGACATATATATTTATATATTCATTTCTTATGTCATTGAACACTCGGGTAAACATTCAATTTAGATGTCAGCCCATACTAATACACCAATACTTGACATAAAAACCTTAATTATTTACCTGTGATTATGCATACAACATTCAAATATTTGCTTCATTACATGTTATAAAGCATTAAATAATTTATTATAACACTTATTCTATACTTATCATCTTCTAACATTAAAAGGTAGATTATCATATTTATGGTATCTAAATAGTTATAATTACTCTTTTATTTCGGTTTCTATATAAAATTTATCATTTTTGCCCCTAGTCGTGGACAACCACGAACTGGATAAACGGGACGTAAATACTGTGTACTAGAGGGATCCCACATCTAGGTGCGACACCAAAACCCCAGTACTGATACATATAATAAGCCGGCTATCCAATCTCATATATCATAGTCATTTCTGACGACAAGTATCATATAAACTCATAGTATCCCGCGAAATAATTTCCTATGGCTAGCCATACTATCCAAAGAACTGGATTTCCCACTGATACTAAGGGCATCAAAATTTATTATATTTTCACCTCTTAATTATTTTGATCACAATGTATTACTCACTTTATGTCACAATTTGCTTCTATTCGAGCTTGATATTTAATAATACTTCACATTATTGTTACGTTGTCATATACACCAGTCGCATTATGTTAACATTGTCATAATTTAATTTCCAATCATTCAAGTTTACTAATTGTATATTTCCCATATATACACATAATATTTCAAGGATATAATCAAAATATGCCATTTAAAGCCATGAACACCGTAATATTCTATTTTGCCATTTTTCTTTTCAATCGACTGATTATCCATTATAAATTTTGCATCAAATCTCTTACTTAAGTTTTACACAGAGATTCATAACTGCATTTATACACTCATCACGACCTTTGAGAATATAATTAAATCTAGTTCATGCAATTATCACCAAGACAATTCATTTAAAATAGAATACGCGTTTTCATTTCTATAAACAGTATATAGCAATAATTTATCTTATTATAATTACCATTTCACAACGGATAACTTAGAATAGCAAAAGAATAACAAGTCAACGAAAAGTGCATTCATATAATCAAAACATTTCCAGTCTACTATACTTCTCAATCTAACCCTAAAACTAAAGCAAGTATACTTTTATTAAGAAAAGTCCCAAATTATACATGAGACTAACCACAATTTTACCAAGAATTAAATTATGTACCTCACGAATTTTGGAATCAGAATTTAGCTAAATGCTTATTAAGTTCTTAAGTTATAAGAGGCAAAACTAAAATCAACAAAATGTAAATTCCGGCATGCAAATACATTTTAAATTGCTTAATTAGGCAGAAGAATTCAGTTCTAGTACCAGTACAACCAATTTAACGTAAATTATCTACTTTAATATTTTACAACATTTCAGAATTTCTTATTTATAATTAATCAATTTAATTAATTGACAGCCACAATTACCTAATATAGTAGCCACAAAGTTCACACTTAACTTCACTTTAACAAATTTAAGGGACTCAACTATGCAAATCTTATTTAACAAAATCATCACAAGTTTCCTAATATGTCCCAGACATCGCATTTTTATAACTTCCTTTCTAATTAACTAAAACATACAATAACATTAATAGTATCACCATCAACCCGTTTCTGCATCCAACAAAATCTAAAAACATTCACAGCCATCCCAATTCAATGTTTAAAGAACAATTAAAACATCTTCATGGTCAACAATTATAGTACACACAGTAAAACATGACAAAAATTGATTATTTATTTTGAAATATATAAAAAATCCAACAAAATTCAAAATCAAATTTTAAAAATAAATAAGTGAAAGTAGATTTGGTGGTCACATACCAATTAAAGATGATTTTTATGCATTTTCGTCAAGCATTTCATTCATCGAAAGCTCACCGGAGGCTCGCCAGACCTTCGCCGGAGCCTCGTCGGAGCAGATCTAACACCACCATCTTGGAGATCGAGATCCCAAGGTTCTATTTTTGGTGTTCACGCGCCTAATTGCCATGCCATTGATTGGGAATCGAGCTGGAATCGGCGATGGGTCCCTTCTCCGATCTACATGCTGCCGATAAAAGAAGAAGAACAGAATACGCCGGTATGATCACCTTGCTCTAGAACTCGTCGAGGCAGGTTATGTCGCCATTTGCTGACATGAGTCACCGGAGGGAGAGAGAGGCAACGGTAAAGTGAAAGAAAAAAAGAGAGGGGGAAGGGAGAAAAGGAGACGCGTGATGACGCTCATGATGGAGAGACGATGGCGCTACATCGACCGGCGATGGCTATGTCGGCGTGCCGGAGATGGTGCCATTGATCAGTGGCAGCGCCCTTGCTGCCTTCCTCCCCTACTTCCCCGATTTCCCCTTTTTCCATCTCATTTCTTTTTTTTTTTTACCTTATTAGAGTTTATGATCTAATATTGTCCTCTAGAATATTTCAGGAACTAAATTTCAATCATTATTATTAATATTATTATTATTATTATTATTATTATTATTATTATATAATATAAGTATTTATTTTGTTGTATACTTGTATATATTTATTTCTCTTTTATTATTATTAGTTTAATTATTAGCTTGCTAAATATATTTTAATTAAAATAAAAATATACTTAATTCAAAAATTAAAATAAATATTCAATAAATTTATACCCTTGTTTATCTAACTCGAAATATTATTTACGAATTAAAAAAATATTATCGATCAATTAAAACTCGAGGCGTTACATATTAGCATACCCTGAATCAATCAGGTAATATTTACCTCGTGTAGACATAAAAAATTTATTTGCTGGATTAGAAATACATTCTAAAAAAATTCTTGAATCATTTGCCGTTCCTTCCCATCCAGTCATGACGAATGTGAATCGCATATCAAATGAGCAAGCACATATGATATTTTGTGTATGGACTATTTTCTTTTCACGGTATGAAATTTGTTGATTAACTGGAATTCATGTAGAAAATTTGCGTGCCATCTATAGCTCCAATACAATTATGTTGCAAAAGTAAAAAATAATAAGCAATATTAAAAATAATTATAAAAAATTAAAAATTTGTTTACCTTGAAAAATGGATAGTAGTTTGAATTATTTTTGATCTCTGAAGGTGTTTCATCAAATGATGGAGGGACAATCACATATTTAGCTATTGAATAAATCGCATATAGGACATTCCAAAAATGTCTAGAAATAGTATCTATTGAATGTTGAAAGCGATCTGCTACAACTTTCTGTCGGTCATTTTGACAAATGATGAAAAGAAAAATTGTCACTTGTTCTTGTACGGATAAAAACTTGAAATTTTTTAATGTTGTTCTCCCTTTTAATTCCTCACATAAACTAATAAAAATATGTTTGTCCATCCGAAATAAATCATAGCATGTCATTGGATGACCATTTAGCACCTCAATAACCCATTCATGACCTATCAATTTTGAAATTCTAGGTATAGATTTATCGTTGCACATAAAATTGTACTTATAGTTCACATAAATTGTCAATAATTGTTCAGTTTTCTCATCAGAATAGGAAAAAAATCATCAAAATTCATATCCCAGTCAAAATAAAAAACTATCTCAAGTAAAAGAAAAAATATTCACTTCACCATACAATGCAAATTAATCTTTTGAATGACACAGCCCTTCTAATTAAGTACAATTTTTTTCAGGTTTCACTAGCATAGATTGCGGACTACCAGACAATGCTAGCTACACTAATCCAGTTACAGACCTGCACTACTATTCAGACACAGCAATCACAAATAAGGGCATAAGCAGGGGTATACCATCTGAATTTAACAGTCTGTTATTGAAGCGACAACTACTACAATATGTTAGAAGCTTTCCTCAGGGAGAAAGAAATTGCTACAAAATAGGTGTTAATCGAGACACCAAGTATTTGATCAGAGCTATCTTCATGTACGAAAATTATGATGGCCTAAATGTATTAGCATCATTTGATCTGTATTTAGGACCTAAAAAGTGGATTAATGTGCTAATAGGGAATGCATTTCTCCAATATTCTTCAGAGATCATACATGTAACTACAAGGAACTCTCTCTTTGTCTGCCTAGTGAATATAGGATCCGGCACCCCATTCATATCGGCATTAGAATTGAGACCACTGAATAATACAATTTACAATACTAAATCTAGATCGCTAGCACTCCACTAGAGGCTTGATCTTGGTTCTCAAACTAATAAATTTGTTAGGTGAGCCAACTTATACCATCCATCAAACTGATTTTAGTTAGCATCACCAAGAATTTGTTTTGAGAGTTTAATTAAATATATGATTATTTCTCAAGTTTCCAGATGATGTTTACGATCGTATTTTGGATCCTCGCAGTTTCGAAGCATCGATAGAGTCACAAACTGATGGTTACCATCATCAAAATGACTACCAGCCACCATCAATTGTCATGAGAACTGCTTCTACACCAGCAAATAGCAATGAGCCACTTTCTTTCCCCATTACAACTTCTGAAGATGTCGATAGTGAATATTATGTCTAAATGCACCTGACCCACTTTTTCTAGCTTCCACTTAAAGTATATCTAACCCAAGACCCTTTATACTCGTTAAATAATGGCATGCAGGTTGATTAGGTCCAAAATCTCACATATAGTCGTATATTAGGTCGAAGAAATGCAAAACAGCCAATCCATTTTACTACGAAAACTAGACATGCAAAACAACCAATCCATCAGAACATAAGCAAAGCTAACGAAAAATGAAAATCAATTGACAGTTAATGAGCAAAGCTAATGATCTTACTGTGTAAAGTAAACAGACACCCATGTACAAGACAGATACCTTCAAATACCAAAAGAAACCGAAAACTTGTGCCAGACGGTGGCACCACTGAAGAGGTAGGTGGCGGCTTGAACGATGGTCGACGCTCCACAAAAGAAACAAACATATATCAGTTATTATTTTTAAGCTAATTAAAAACTAAACCTAGAATTCATCTTTTGTGGATTCTTATTTTTAGTTTTTGTTTAGAAAAATAATTCTGGTAGAATTTTACAGAAACTAAAATAGCAAGGTGCAGCCAAACACGTTTCTATTTTTTTTTTGAAAAAAAAACGGAAACCTTAAAAATTAAACGTCTCTGAACATGGCCTAAACTTTTAATGGTTTAAGTTGAGTAAGTTTTAATAACGATGAAAAATATCAAATATCTAATTCAAATTTTTAAACCTTAAATTTTTATAGGGATATATATATTAAAAAATTTTTATTGACAAATTACAGCAAATGCCATTGTTTGGCCATTTTTGGTCCTTTAATTTGGCCATTTTACTGTACAACGAATGAGATATTGATTAGCCATTTTGGACTTTTCCGTTTGGCCATTTATTAAATTGATATTATATCTGTTTCATTCAATTTGGCAATTTTTAAAAAGATAAACAATAAAGTGAGAATATATAATTATTGTAGAAAATTAATTAAATAATTGATAACATCCAAAAATATAAAAGGCTGTAGGTCCAAGAACCCCCAAAGGGCCCAAAACAAAAGCCTATAAAAGCCTTGTCAACTAAGGGAACCAGACACAAGGATCAAAAATATCCGATCGGACTCGACCTTTTCCTGACAGACAGAAGTCGTCTGACACATGCCATCATCCAATCGCTATTTTACAAGAATAGGCCATATCTGCTACAAAATAGAGTGACTGTTGGATACACTACTCAAAGTTCTCCGGCTTTATAAATAACAAGTTTTTTTCTAAAGAGGGTACACTTTTCTCCAACACTGTTGGGGAAGAGAACTGAACAAAACTCTAAATGACTACAAAATAAAGTTAAGCAAAATAGGATACTTTGAGGAATGTTTTATAAACAACTGGTGGAAGAAAGTATACTGTTGATACTTGATGTATTTTATTGAAACTGAAACCAGCCTATTAATAGGCTTTATAAAGTAACTGCTAAATAAACAAACAGAGAGAAAAATCAGGCACTATCTCAATGTGCCTCAACTAAATTAGAAAAACAAAGAAATAATTAAAATGTGCTAATACCAAGTCAAAGACAGTAAAAGAAAAAATAACTACAGCAGTCAATAATTTTGAATCAATTATTCAACACTCCCCCTTGATTCAAAATTGCATACTCCTAGCTGCTCTCTGAAGTAAACATGTTTCTCATGGGAAGGGGATTTTGTCAGAATATCTGCCACCTACAATACTTCCATTTGAATGGTACTTTGTTTTAAACACCCATTTGAAGCCAATCGCATTTTTTCTATTTGGCAAGTCCACCAGCTCCCGTGTCTCATTTCTCTGTATTGCTGCAATTTCTTCTTTCATGGCATCTCGCCATTCTTCTTTCTCTACTGCTTCATAAAAGGTTACTGGATCGGCTACGAACAATGCTTGCATAGTCTCATAAATCTCCCTTAAAGATCTGGATTTTCTTGAAGGAATATCATCGGAAGTTAAACCTCTATTACTTGAACTCAAGATTGGTGAATTTGAGGGGGATGAGCTCGAAGAACTTTGAAGATCTGGTGGCTGCACTTCAATTTGTGGACCTTTATTTTCAGTTTGAATTTCAAGTTGAACACCATTTGAACTTTCTTGCCAATTCCAGCATACCTCTTCATTGAAAACAACATTCCTGCTTATAATGACTTTGCCGCTAATTGGGTTATACAGCCTATATGCTTTAGATTGAGTGCAATAGCTAACAAAAATGCATTTTGTTGATTTATCATCAAGTTTACTGCGATTATGTGACTCAATTAAAGCATAGGCAATGCAACCAAAAACTTTTAAATGGCTTACCCAAGGTTTCCTCCCACTCCAAGCCTCATATGGAGTTTGATTTTGAACAACCTTTGTTGGTGATAGATTCAACAAGTAAATAGTAGTAGCTACTCCTTTTTCCCAAAAATCATTTGGCAATCCTTTTCCTTTCAGCAAACTTCTTGCCATGTCAACAACAGTTCGGTTTTTCCGTTTAGTGACACCGTTTTGCTCTGGTATATATGGAGCTGTCAACTCTCTATGCACTCCATGTTCTTCATAGAATTGAATAAATTCATGAGATAAAAATTCACCTCCTCTATTAGTTCGGAGAGTCTTTATGCTTCTTCCACTTTGCTTTTCAATAAGGACCTTGAACTTCTTGAAGGTCTCAAATGTTTCTGACTTGCTTGTAGAAAATACACCCAGCTCATGCGACTAAATTCATTTGTAAATAACAAAAAATATATACTCCCACCAAACGATTTTGTTTGCATAGGACCACACAAGTCAACATGTATAATCTCTAGGCAACTAGACGCTCTTCTAGACTTTCTTGTAGGAAATGGTTTTTTACATTGTTTTCCATAAATGCACCCTTCACAAACATCTATAGACTCAATTTTAGGCAGCCCGAAAACCATTTCCTTTTGACTCAACAACACTAGACCTTTTACATTTAAACGCCCATACTGTAAATGCCATAATCTAGACTCACTGGCTTCTTTGACAATAAGTGCATGACTTTCTACACTAAAAATCTCAAGAGGAAATAGTTTGTTTGGTGTCATGCGCACATCAACTACAATTTCATCTGATTTTTTTATCTCTGATGACACAAGATACGTCATCAAACACAATAGAATATCCCATGGTCATGAGTTGCCCAACACTTAATAAATTTTATGACAAACTAGGAATGTAATAGATATCATGGAGAAGCTTTACATTACCATGTTTGTTTTTTATTGCCACAGTGCCTTTGCCTTCCACTTGAATCTTCTTGTTGTCTCCCAATGTCACCTTTTGTTTGAAAGTTTCATCAAGTTCCTTGAACAGTAACCATGCACCAGTCATGTGATGAGAACACCCGCTGTCCAAGAACCAAATGTTGCTACTGTCAATTTCTTCTTGATGAGCCATGAATAATTTGAGTTCTTCTTCTTCTTCTTTTGAGTAACTAGCTTGCTCTCTTCTTTTTCTTTTCCAGCAATCAGCTTTTATGTGCCCAAATTATTTGCAGTAATTTGAACACTATTTTTGTTGCCTTCTTGTTGCCATGTTTGATTTTGCTGCTCGTTACCTCGACCTTGTCCTTTGCCACGACCACCTCTTCCACGAAATCCTCCTCTGTCATGTCCTTTACTGCTTGCTTCTCTTTGCTCATTTTTTTGGTGTGAAGTCTTCCCCTTCACATGAAATGCCTTTTCATCACTCTTGTCATCCGTTCTGTTTAGCCTCACCTCATGGGATTGCAATGAACCCATCAATTCATCAAATGTGTAAGTAGCCAAATCTTTAGATTCTTCTATAGCTGCTACTACATGATCAAACTTTGGAGTTAAAATTCTCAACACTTTAGCAACTACAGTTTGATCAAAAATCTTCTCTGAATAAAATCTCATTTGATTAACAATTGCATCTACTCTAGACAAAAACTCTTGCATTGATTCTCCACTTTTCATATGTAAGGTTTCAAATTCACGACAAAGGGTTTGAAGTTTTACAGAGATTACCTTCGAGGAACATTGGAACGCTATCTACAAAGTGGTCCAAACTTCTTTGGTAGTAGTTGCTATTGCAATTTTTGAGAATATTGACTTATGTATTGCTTGCTGAATGAAGAACAATGCTTTAGAATCCTTTCTCTTGTTCTCCTTAAGCCTGCCCTCTTCATCTGGATCAGCAAATCCATTTTCAACCAAGCCCCACAAGTCTTGAGACTTAAATAAGGTCATCATTTTGATATTCTAGAACTCATAGCTTTCGCCTTTCACTACAAGAAAATCTAAAAATAGCAACGGAATTTTTTCTTAGCAACGGAAATAAAATTCCGTTGCTATTTAGCAGTGAAAATTTTTTTCCGTTGCTAAAATTGGTTATCTATTCTAGATTTAGCAACGAAAAAATATTTAGTTATCTTCTGTCGCTAAAAGTGGAGGAAATTTTTAGCACCAAAATTTAGCAACGGAAATTAGCAACGGATATACTATACCGTTGCTAAATATGGCGCCAAAAGAAGGCGAAAAAATTTCGAAATGAAAATAGCAACAAAAATTAAATTTCGTTGCTAATTTAGCAACGAAAATTAAACTCGTTGCTAATTTAGCAATAAAATTATTTTCGGTTGCTAAAATAGCAACCGAATTGAAATTCCGTTGCTAAATTAGCAACCGAAATATAATTTCGTTGCTATTTTAGCAACCGAATTGAAATTCCGTTGCTAAAATAAAGGGTATTTATGTAATTTTTTTATTTGTTGCCCTAGGTATAAATTAGCTCCCATCTCTTCTCTTCTCTTTATCTCCAGCCTCCTCCCCCTCTCAAACTCCTCTTTCTTCAAACATGTGATGCCATTGAAAGTGCCAGTTGGATTTTCTCCTTCGATTAAGATATTTCAAGGGGATTTGCTTTTTAATTATTTTTTATTTCTTCAATATTAGGGTTTGGATTTTCAATTATATGAATTCATGTAGGATTTTCACTATTAGAATCGAGTCATCACCTTTTTAGGCTCTGCAGAAGTGGCTTGCTTATCTATTTTATTACATTAACATATTTTTCTATATGTTTGCTGCTGCTTTTTTGCAATTTGCTTGTTATTGATGAATTGATTCGTCTTTGCTATCGATTTTCATTGGAGGCCTGGAGCAAACAACACAGATCTGGTGCACCAAAGAGAAGACCAAAAATTATCAATCAATTGAAGAAGAAGCACAGGAGAGCGAAGCTGCCTAATACCATCACAATCGACTCTATATTTGGGGGATTATTGGAGTTCAAATACCATTGACCTGTACCTAAACCGACGGTCAGTTCTTGTTGAGAGATTTTAAATATGTCTCATTATTCATCCTGCCATTGAAATAGATTATAAGCTGACATGACATCTGAGCTGCCATAGCTGTATATTTTCTATCGAACTAGTCATTGTGCTAATATCCCAATTTCTGTTCTTCTCTCTCTCTTTTGTTGGTGGACTTCCAGGTTTTGCATTAATATTATTCCATATAAAGTGAATATCATAGAATTAAGATAATATCCTCTAAATTCCGTTGGATTGCCTAATCGGTTATGATGATTGTTTCATGACGTGGTTTGTTCATTCACACGATAGAGGAAAAGCTAAAAAGTGTTTCCATGAACATTGCGATTCCTACTTGTGAACATTTTCCAAATCCTATTTATAAAAATACAATATGTGCATTTGCTATTTAACTTTTCCCATTTTGATCCACGTATTTTTGTCAGATAGTTGTTATCGTGTATGATATTATGCATACTAAGCTTGTGTCACCTTTTCTTTGGTAGATATTATGACTTGGTGGATCCTTGCATTGGAATCTTGAAGAAGGGGAGGGAAGTTTTCCTTATAGGTTGCTATCTCTGAATAGCCAGTGAAGGATCTAGTTGTATGCGACTTCTGCCAATAGAATATCTTGTGATATTGTTAGATGATGTAACTTTCAAACTTCTGTTTCTCTGATTTTTCTTCAGCTTGTCTTTCTTTGTGACAAGTCCCAACATTTGGTATTTGCTGGATGTGTAGATTTAGGATTAATGATATGTTATATTTGAAATGTCAATTTCCATATTGCAGGATCAGGATGACGATGCCATACTAATTGCAGCTCAGTTTTGTTTAGATTCTTTCTCTTCCATCTCACTTAATGAGGCTAATAATGGAGTTTCTTATTCATTATATGCAAGGTAAGTTATCTTGTTTGTGATATTACAGAACTTGGCAGCATATAATGAGAATGAATTATCTGATGAGAAGTTATGTTTTCTTCTTTCTTTTTTTAATTATTGTGTATTGTTGTCTAGATGAGATATTGGAGACAATAATAAATATCAACTCCAGATTAAAAAAAGGCTCTCACAACAGCATTTTCCTTTTAAAAAGGAAAAGTAGAGTAGGGTTTTCCTCAAGCAAGTTCTTTAAATCATTACATTTTCTTATGCAGGATTGGAGCACAGGTGAATTTCTTAGTGACTTGAAACTACAATCAAGTATCTTAGTGACTTGAAACTGCAATCAAGTGCTCACTTCTCATCATAATTTCTTGAAACAGAAGTAAATTTGCTCACCTCTAGTAATTTCTTGGAGCACAGGTGAATTTTCTCACTTGTTTTTCTCTGTTATTTACAATTGCAGGAGGAGCAATATATGTATCCTTCTTCATTGAAGAATGAAACCTTTATTGTAGCATTAGTAAATAGCAAGAGAGGAGGTTATGGCCGTCGGATGATAGAGAAAAAAAGATTCATGTGGCTTTATAACTGGTTGTTTTTAGTTATAATGAGTTAATTGCCTCTTATTTATTGTCTTCTTCAGTGCAATTCAGTTGTCATGCAATGAAGTGTCGACAGGTAATGGTGGGGTTGCGTAAAGGCGATAATGGGGAATTGATGTTGAAAACTGGAAGCAGCCATTTTGGAATTGTCAAACTTCCAAATAATGGAGCTCTTTCAACAATTATAAGGATGTGAATCTTGAGCAACTTTTATGAAAGTGACTTATTGCTCAACAAAGCATGCACATTCTCAGGATATGAATTTGACAGGTAACTTCTTTTAATGGCTTCATCGTTAATTGTTTTGGTTTCAGTCAATTAAAGCCCTCAGCAAAATTCTGGATCAAGCCTAAAGACTTGCTTTAGCTTTATTTATTTAATGACTTATTTGTTTATATTTAATCTTTTTTTAATATGACACGGTTATGAGAATATTCATACTGAAAGTTGATGCTTTCATTTTACTAATTATTTTATGTTCCTAATTCTGGTAGGAAAATAACATTATGGTTATGCTAATCTCCTCACAGATTAGAATATGGACATTTAGCTTTCAGTAATTGTGTGTGGTTGTTTACCACGTATAGTGTGGGTATGGGTGGAGAAGAAAGGGGTATTATGTTTTGAGAATGAATGCCAAATTAATTTATTTATTGAGAATCAGATTTTTGCTTCTCTTCACGAATTTGAGAATGAATCAGATTTTGAGAATCAGATTTTTGTTTCTGATATTAAAAAATTGTAATAATTTTTAGCGATGGATTAGCGACGGACAAACCGTCGTTAATTTTTTTACTTATGGGTGAATTTAGCAACGAAAATTTATATTCCGTTGCTAAAATTGACCAATTCACCGAATCTCTCATGGTTGAATTTAGCAACGGAATTCAATTCCGTTGCTAAATTTAGCAACGGATTCAGTTTCCGTTGCTAAATTTAGCAACGGATTCAGTTTCCGTTGCTAAAAATAGCAATTGCCGAATTAACAACCAAAATTTCCGTTGCTAATTTTCGTTGCTAAATTATAATTTTCTTGTAGTGTTTGAAGACTGGAATGGATGGCTGGGAAATGCTCACAACACTGCCGTTGGTTGCCATGAATAATTTCACGCCCAGTTACAAATGAACCACGCTCTGATACCACAAATGTTGGGGAAAAGAACTAAACCAAACTCTAAATGATTGCAAAATAGAGTTAAGCAAAATAGGGTACTTTGAGGAACGTTATATAAATAACTGGTGGAAGAAAGTATACTGCTGATACTTGATGTATTTTATTGAAACTGAAACCAACCTATTAATAGGCTTTACAAAGCAACTGCCAAATAAACAAACAGAGAGAAAAATCAGGCACTATCTCAACGTGCCTCAACTAAATCAGAAAAACAAGGAAATAATTAAAATGTGCAAATATCAAGTCAAAGACAGTAAAAGAACAAATAACTACAACAGTCAATAATTTTGAATCAATTATTCAACAAACACAATAATATTATTCTCTCTCTGAATTGATTTCTCTCTTTTTACTGACTTAAGTATCGGAGTGTCAAAATCCGAAACAATCGGGCTAAGCACCTTTTTGCAAGTATCATTAGCGACCTTCTGATCGGATCACCCCCACTTTTCCAAGCTAATTCTTTTACTCGCTCAAACACAGAAACATCCCCTTTATATAAAATTTTACGATTTATAGAGTAAATGTTAATTAATAATTTTTTAATTTGCATAATAAATTGAAAATTGTTAATTTGAGTAAAATGGGGTAGATTACAACAAATGAGTGTGAACTCCTTTAGTTTGTCCATTTAGCATCACCCATAAACATATCTATGTGTATTTCTTATTAGTTTGATGGGTATATGCATCGACGTCCTATTGAATATAATGAAATTAGCGGGAGAGTAGAAATAGTTGTATTAAGCCTGTGATGTTTAAATTGTTATTTTTTGAGAACGACATATACTTTAATGAAAAGATGGAAATCTGAGTTGAATCACAGAAAAAAGTTTGATAAATAAAAGAATATGTATAATTCATGGGCAAAAAATTGCCACTAAGTTTTTTTTTTTTGGACCGCAATATTTTATTAACCCACGGATAAACTCTTACATCAAAAAAAAAAAAAATTATTCACCTTGGCTGAGTTTTTCGCTTTCTCAGGGCTGTGTAATATATCATTTGTGTTACACCCTGAGTTTTTGCTCTATTTTTTTCTATTTTTGTGTTTTGGGTTGATCTATTTTCATGTAATCCTTCTTACTTAATGATATTGATTGGCTTATAAAAAAAACTCTTACATGATTTAATTAAGCTGTTGCACAATAACAAAATAATAATCTTTTAACCTAATTAAATGTTTGCATTGATCAACTTATTCAACGTCAAGATTGTTATTTCGGCTTTAAAAATATTACTTGTTTTATTACTTTATTTCTTCTTAAAAAATAAATACAATTTCCTTTCATTTTCTAAGCGTAAAAAATAATATTCCAGAAAAAGTTGTGCACTTGAATTCACAAAAAAAAAAAGGAATATTCTTGGAATAAAATAATCACAAAATATAATGACATATTAATTAAATTTAATATTTAATGGTACAAATTAATACTCTCTCCATTTCAAAAAGACACGTCATTCCTTCCCTATTTGCCCAAAGTATGGTCAACTTTTCTTATTAAAATTATAATTAACTTGTTAATTGTCTAATATATTCCCACTTAATTAATGTGTATATATATAGTAGTAATGAATAAATATGCATCATGATTTCATACTTTATTAAAATGCCATTAATTTGTTACTCTTACCCTGCCATAGACTTACATTCACTTCTCATTATATGAGGGCAAAAGACATTATCTTTATAGGAATTTCCGTCCGTAAGCGCCAACAATCCTTTTTTATAAAATTAAAGACGAAAATCATGTCGAAAGTGAGAATAAGAATTATATTATGTATATATTTAAAGGGTAAATACGTCCTATTTTCAATATTTTATGAGTAAATTTGCCTCAAAATATATTTAATGGGCAAATATAAACTATTTTTAAAAGTTCATGAAATAAATTTATCTTTCATCTCTAATAGCTTTTAACAGTATTAAATAAGTCGAATATTAATATTAAATAATGATTATTGATTATATATCATTAATAGCATATCGTCTTGATTTGCCCATGCTCTTTTTAAATGTTTGTAATGTTTATACAGTTGCAGGCTTAAGTAGTAGTAGTAATAATAAGTAAATGAGCTTAATCTTTTTAAATTCTGAATCACTGGAAGCTCATCACGTATTGTAAGATAGAAGGATTGTGGATTTATAGATATAGGATTTTATGCTTCAACTCCTTCTGAAGTGCTGAGATATTTTTATGAAAAAGGACCATTGTTACTTTATATAATATATAGAAATCTGTATTCAGAATGAAATAATCGGTGGCTCGAATGGATGAAGTCTTTTCTTCATCTCTGCCAGCACTCCGAGTTTGAAAGCGAGATATATATTGGCAACTTATATCATAAAACTTGAAACAGCAAAAATCTTCAAGTCAATGATTGGATTCTCTTATCTTTCTCCACATGTAATTAAATTAAACATATCCGTTTTTCAGAAGAGAAATGTGGATGTTAATTTTAACTTCTTTTTTTTTTTAAATTGTAAGATGTGACGAAATCTGTAACTTTTTGTTCTTTTCTTTTTCTAATTCCTACAGACTAGTCTTGAACGCCGAAATGTTGTCTGGGCCACAGAAACTGCCTTCCTCAAGTTGTTAAAATCAAAGCTTAATTAAGTTGTTAAAATCATTGATTTTTTAAACGCGTGTTTTATTTAAAATTATTAAAAATTGTTTGGAGGATCTAGTTAGGGTTTTTTTTTTTTCGAAACTAATTTATATTTACATTAAAACCGGTATTGCCTAACAGTAAGAAAGAGCACTATACCCAATTGAAGTGCACTATATCCAATTGTTTTTCAAAACAAAAACACTGATATGCAAGTCAATTTCACTTATGATCACTGAATTTACGCCTCATCGCTAAAAAATAACTAATTTATTTTTTATAATTTAAATATCACTGAACTCATCACATTTTTATAGAAAATTCATCTTAACAGTTTTCAGCGATAATTTTTACCAAAATGCTGATGTGACACTTCATGTTATATATCTGAACACACATGGCATGACATGTCAGCAGTTCCATCACTAAAAGAGACCATATTACACAATATATTAACACGTCACGTTATATTTTTGGATACACGTGATCTCTTTTGGCGACATGACTGCTGACATGTCGTGTCACGTATATCCAAACATATGACGTGATGTGCCACGTCAGTATTCCGACAAGAATAATTGTCGAAAATTGGTTAAAATGACTTTTCTACAAAAAAAATAATAAGTTCAGTGACATTTAAGTTATAAAAAATAAGTGAATCACTTTTGAGCGATTAAATATAAATTCAGTAATCATAGATAAAATTAATCTATGATGTGCAGGAATGTGGCTAATATTTTCACGTGCCATATGTCAAACATGGGCTTCCCCGTTAATTTGCTTCCTTTTACGTTCCGTTATAATTGGATTCCTGAAATGGTGCATATCTGGAATTGGTGCAGTTGGGGTTCAGAACATCTCATTTCAGCGGACCAAAAATATTAACTATCAAATATAAATATTATTGCGTTACATTTTATCAAAATCTTTTTCAAGGTTTATTTTCATGCCATGAATCGTATGATATAATTTCTGCTATGTAAGTTTGCTTTGTGGATGATTTTTGTTTGGCAAATTTTTTATTTTGTATTTTTATGATCAAAATAAAGATCTCCATAGTTCATTCCATAGATCGATCAAGCCCTTTCGAGTTTGTTTGAATTGAATTGGACACTAATAGAAAATAATTTACAATTTCTTAAATGTAATTAAGTCAATTAAATTTTCCGAATTGAATGATATATTTTTTATTAATTGGACTCTATTTACATTACAAAAAAAATGTAGAATAGCAACGATAATGAAATTATTGTTAAATACACCATTTAGCGACAATCTTGTGACGAAAAATGATTTTTGTCGCAAATATTGTTAGGGGCTAGTGAAAAAAAAAGATATTGCTACAATTTAGAGATAAATAAATTTTCTTGTAGTTAATCATGGGCTCCAAAATTTTGGTGGGAAAAATTACGACAAATTTGCAAGCATAGAACCCTCGCTAACTCTTAATTCATAACGCGAATGATCTATGGAGCATATAGCGAGGATTTAGTGCTCGCTAATTTTGTGAGAAATAAATCCTCTATAATTTAGCGAGGACAAATTCCTCGCTATCGGTTAAGTAATATGAAATTTGTTCTATGGAGCATATAATGAGGACTTAATCCTCGCTAATTTTGTGAGAAATAAATCCTCGCTAATTTAGCAAAGATAAATTCCTCGCTATCGGTTAAGTAATATGGAATTTGGTCTATGGAGCATATAGCGAGGACTTAATCCTTGCTAATTTTGCGAGAAATAAATCATCGCTATTTAGCGAGGATAAATTTCTCGTTATCGGTTAAGTAATATGAAATTTGGTCTATGAAGCATATAGCGAGGGCTTAATCCTCGCTAATTTTGCAAGAAATAAATCCTCTCTAATTTAGCGAGGACAAATTCCTCGCTATCGGTTAAATAATATGGAATTTAGTCTATAGAGCATATAGTGATGATTAATTTTGCGAGAAATAAATCCTCGCTATTGGTTAAGTAATATGGCATTTGGTCTATGGAGTATATAGTGAGGACATAGTCCTCACTAATTTTGTTAGAAATAAATCCTCGCTAATTTAGCGAGGACAAATTTCTCGCTATCGATTAAGTAATATGACATTTGGTCTATGGAGCATATAACGAGGACTTAATTCTTGCTAATTTTGCGAGAAATAAATCCTCGCTAACTTTTAAATAGTTTGGTATTAATTTATTAAGTTACATAAGAATATAGTTTCCCTTATTAAAGGGAAGTAAAAGCAATATTTTCTCGCCAATATCTAATATATCTACTTATTTTTTAGTGAGATCAACAGTGAATTAAATTGCAGTTGGTATGAATAAATTAATAAGAATGTAAACTTACTAATTTAGCTAAAATAAAATTCTCGCCATAGCAAAAAATTAATGAGAACTATGTGCTCGCCAATTTTGCTAGATAAATTTTTCTAACAAACTAATGAATAAGTATGACATTTAGCTACAAAGAAGTCCTTGCTAATTTTAATGAAGCATCCAGTGAAAAAAAATTTCATGCTAATTTTAGCTAAATAATTAATCCTAGCTAATTATCTGAAATTAGCGTGAAAAAATTCCATACTAATTTTAGCTAGGTAATTAACCCTAGCTAATCATCTAAAATTCTAATTCCTATTTTAGTGGGATTAGTAGGCACCAATTAAATGAAAAAATCGACTGAAACCTAAACCTAAGCCCCATGTCCCCCTTTCCCTTTTCTCTCTCGTTTTACCCCATCTCCCTGTCTCTTTTCTTTCTCTCTCGTTTTACTCTATCTCCCGTATCTCTCTCGTTTTAGCCTCTCTGTCTCAACATTCGTATTGTTCATCTCATCCATTTTTAAGGTATGATTTCTCATTTTAGCCTCTATGTCTCAGCCTCTCGTTTTAGCGCTTTTTATTTTATTTCTCTCTATTCTATCTGTTCCATCATTTCTTTTCTTTTAATCCTGCTTATACAATCGAAACCCTATCGTTTCTTTTCTTTATATTCTATCTCGCGGGCTTTTTAAAGAACTCTATTTTTCTGAGTTCTGTGATTCGAAATCCCTAGCCCTAGAAATTGACCAGTTTTACTGTTTATTTGTTTGTGTAAAGGTAAATGAGTGAAGTGAGAGACAACGATGCTTACGAGAAGGAGCTGTTTGACTATGAAGAAGAGGATGAAAAAGCCCCTGGCTCTGTCTCCGCTAAGGCAGCAGAGTTTGCTAAAAAGTATGTTTTTTTTTCTTGCTGCAATTATGCTAGTGTAGTTCTTGCTTAGCTTATTAAAAATAAATGAAGGGTTTTCTGTTATTCTCATTTATGGCTTTGTTTATTAGATTTTAAGTTTGTTTAGAATTTTGATTCTTTATATCCACCAGCAATTGAATCTGAAGAAACTCAATGTGAAGAATTGGTTTTTGTTTAACTAAAATTGAATTGGGTATGCTTTATTGTATTGCTCGGTTCAATTTGGCATGCTGTAATTATAACATATTACATGCTATTTTTACATTTTGTAGAACCCCATTTCGATGACTAACCTCTTCGCTTGAATGCACTTGGTTTTGTTTTGATTTGGCTTATTTCTGTCCGCATTAATTGCTTTCTGGAGCTCTTTAGTTTTGCTTAACACTGAAATGCTACTGTTGTCTAGCTTATATTGATCTTATGGTGGAGAATTGACGTGACCTGAATATTTGTTTATCACTGTCATTAACATATCCACGTAGATGATTTGATTTCAAACTTAAGCCAAAAGCAAAGTAGTAGTTATTCCTAATTTATCATATGCTTTTTTGTTTGTTTCATTGGCTTTTTTAGTTTTATCTCAACTTTATTTCTTATGTGATCTTTAATTGAAATTCAAGTTATCCTCTCAGAAATTTTAGATGGTCCGGAGAGTTGCCAGTTATCCTTCCAGTTACCATTTTCGGTTTAACGATATTTAGCTATCTTCAGTTAGTAATTTTTATTCTTTTCTTTTCGTAACATGACAAGACTCTAGATTTTCTTGTGAGTCAACAATTTCTTTGCTTTCTTTTCGTGGGTCTTTTATTTATCAGCTGATTTGTGATTGTTCTTGATTTGACTCTGTTCATCTACTATGTACCGATGTGGAATATTGCTTGCTTCTGTTATATATTGCTTGTGCTTGAACTAGTGTTTATGTAGTTCAGATTATTTCCTTGTTTGGTCCATCTACGCTTAATCTTTCAAAGTTTTTGTTGTTTTCTCTGAAAAGGATATTCACATTCCACCCATACCAAAAGGAGATCAGATTAACTGTTTGTTTTAAAGATAAATGGATCTGCTTTTCTTTCTCTAATCTATGGAAGAGGAAAAAGGGTTCTCTTTCATCATTCAAGTCAACCTCTTAGTGCTTTGAAGTTCTTACCATTTAGTTTACCAGCATTCTGCTGTGCACTTGTTGGGTTTCTTTCTTCTTTTTCTTTTCTCATCTTTTCTTTCTCTTTTTAGCATGCTAGCACATTTGATCCTGTTGATTTGATTTAAAAGCTGCGATCTGCTTCTGATCCATGCCTTTGCTTGATGGGTTTTGTAAATCTTTACTTGAAAAAATTTCTTTAGGAGTCAAAAGATAAAAAAATTTTAGTGTATCATTGCTATCTTGTTCTCATCATAGAATGTTGCAATTGCCAGAACAGAACTAGATAAGGTGTTTTAAAAATCCAACAGTTATAAAAAAAATATTGCAAGGGAAGTTTACATGAACTTTACTTTATTCTCATGATCTTGCAGTAAGAGTGAAAGGAAGACTTTTAGAAGGAATGGGAAAAGAAAAATACCCATTTCGATGAATGGTGCCCTTAAGCAAAGCATTATGAACATAGAGAGAGGCACTGCCCTGAAGAAGCTCCCACTTGTGTGGTTCCCTTACCCGAAGGATATAAATGTTCAATTAAGTGGCCTAAAAGTAGGGATAAGGTAAGCAATTATCCACTTGATCAATGCAGAATTCCTCTCCTATTTTAGTTCTGTTGAAATGTGTTTTCCTTTTATGGTGCAGATATGGTACTATAATGTTCCCCATACCAAGCTTGCACAGGTCAAGGGACACCAGAATTGTTGTTTTCATTGTCTAATTTTCTCAACCACTGACTGCGTTATGGCTCTTCCTGGGTTAATTTTGTGCAAATTAAATTACATATTCTTGTGACTATATAGGGGTTAGGATTACAGGGCATAAGGGCAAGTTATCAAAAATAGAAGATTATTAATTACATAGACAGTTTTCAACTTTGGCAATTGCTGTCTTTCATTAGAATAATACTTATAATGTAATACGATTTTGATTTGTTTACCTGAACCCCAACCCATAAGATGAAGGGGCTTATTGGTTGGACAAATATTAACTTAAACTATCATGCCCACCTATTTGTCACTTTTTGCAATATAAAAAATTATTCCACCCAATTGTCACTTTGTAAAATAAATTTATTGTTTAATTTTGCGCATCATAAGAGTTTACTTTTCTTATTGCAAGTTATTCATATTAGTAATTTATATTTATTCTTATTAGATATAATTTTTTCGGTAATAGGAACCAAATTGTCCGAGGATTGCTGCAGATATGGAACCGAGAATGCTAATGATAACATACTAGCTAAGGCTGCAGCCATATATGGTGATGCTCGTAAACATGTAGAGAAAGAGCAAGAAGACTTGAATAGATTATTGTCTTCACAGGTTGATTTGATTTTCGTTTATGGCTTTGTTTATTAGATTTTAAGTTTGTGTAGAATTTTGATTCTTTATATCCACCTGCAATTGAATCTGAAGAAATACCCTCAAGTATATATATACTTGTATGCTTTGACCCTTTGGTAGACAAAAAGAAAAGGAAATAGCATATTATTTTTTAAATTTATTGAAAATATAAATATTATTCCAGTGCCTTTAAACTTATTAAAATTATTAAACTATTCATATAATATTATATTTATATAATATTGTCATACGATCGGGCGATTATGTCTTTGCTCCTTTACAACTCCCAGCTTTTTGATAATTGCAATAATACTATGCTGCTTATTAAAAAAAAAAAAAACTAAGTTCATCTCTATCTCTCCATGTAATCTTAGATAAGTGTAAATATTGTAATTGCATACTAGAAGAATTTACAGATCTTTTAATTTGAAATATGGATTTTTTTAGGATAAAATCATGTATTTTCGGTTGGAAAGATTTCAAAATGAAGGCAAAAATGTTGATAAGAATCAAATATACTTAGATGCAATAGGGGGTGCACATGGAGGACGAGCATAAACTTGGAGCTACAGCGACTCAATATTATGCTGAGGCTTGCACATCTCGTTCCTTACACATGTATATATTATTTTGTATATATTCCTTCTATATATGTATGCATATATTATTTTGGATATGCAATGATATGCATTTGTAAATATTAGTTTATTTATTAATATATATATTTTTATATTAAGTATTGAGTACTCTATAAATATTATTGTTATTTTTTAGTTTATTATTTAAATAATAAAACCTCCATAGTAAATTAAAATAATTTCATTTTAAATTTAAAAAGTGTTATAAATTTAGCAATAACAATATTTGTTACAAATTTGATGTTAAAATTTAGTAAGGAGTTTGTCGTTGCTAAAATTAAAAGTTATAGCAAAAGTTAGCGAGGACTGTAAATTTAAATTTCTTGCAAAATTTAGCGAGTAATTAAGTTCTCACAAAAGTTAGCGACAAAAAATTTCATGCAAATATTATCGAGGGCTTTAGCTTTGCAAAATTTAGCCAGGATTTTAGTATTCACAAAAGTTAGCGCGGAATATATTCGTCACAAAATTTAGCGACGAAAAAATTCTCGCAAAAGTTAGTGAGTACTTTAGCACTCGCAAAAATCTTTGCGAAATTTAGCGAGAATTTTAGTCCTCGCTAAAATCAGCTAGGATAATTTTTATTACAAAATTTTTGTCCTCGCTAAACTAATTTAGCGATGGAAAATCATCATTTAGCGAGGATTTTTTTCTTTCGCTATTTTACGTTTTTCTTGTAGTGTTAAGTAATTATTAGAACATATTCAAATAGATTGCGAAAAAAGCAAGAGAGTATTTTAAAGAAAAATGGATATATGTGCAACCTAAAACCGGTTGTTGAACATCAATTAGTGCCGGTTCTAATTGAAAAAAAAATTGTGAAACTCATGCATAGCAGTCTCAATTTTCTAAATTGGTGGATGTCGAAACCGCTAAAAATAAATATCTAACTTATCCTAACAAATAAATTGCAAATAGAAAAAGAAAGGGTTGAATGCATAGAGACTAGTACCGAAATAATTCTAAACAACTAAATTTTTTTAACAATAAAATTAAATGGAAGAGTTTTAAGATTAAAAATAATAATAATGAACTAAAGAAAATAAATAAATAAAGCAGGAAATTATTAATTAAGAGAAAATTCAATGGATAATAAATTTCAGTTAAAGATATTCGCAGCACAGAATTCATTCAACTGATCATTGATGAAAAAAATGATTTTAAAAATCAAACAATGGGTTAGTTATGGTTGTCGGCCTCACCCTCCTAACCTAATCTTTCCGTATTAATGAATTAATCAAGTAAGACTATAAGTAATTCATTGCCAATAAGTGCAAAAATTTAATCTATTGACAGCATTAAGAATTAAAAAGACCCGACCTAAACTAACCAATCTACAAGCGAGACCGATTTAGATTAAATTATGCATTTACTCAACATAATAGCCCTTGTGAGGAAGCTACATTGATCGCTACTTGTTATTAAATATTCTACCAAACAATTACGAATTTGATATTTTTAATTAGCAGTATGTTATTTAATTAAATGAACAACGGCACCTCATTGAATATGAAACAAATAACAATTGCGATATGGTTTTCCTAAGTTACAGTAAATAATATGAACACCATATGAAATTAAGAACAAAAAATAAGCATAACAATCTCACAATAAAATAAATCATGACCTTGAATTAATCTTTGACTGAAAATAATAATTTAGCTACTCTTGGCCATGAAATTCACAAAATAACAACTAAGAAGTACTTCCTGTTATAGAATTAGAGCTATCAAAAATCGTAGGAGGAAGAAGCTCCTAAACCTCAAGATCCTCTTCCTTAAATACTCTCCAAAACATAAAAGGAAAAAAAACCTAATCAAACTAGGAAAATCAAAATAAAATTTCTAAAATCACTGCCTTTTTACTTCTAAAATTAAGTCTTAACATTCTTAAATATCAGCTAGAGTTCAAGTGGCGACTAGGTTAAATTTGCTCAAAATCAATTAGAAAAATCGTAGTCCACTGTCAATTTTTCTTAGGCAACTTGGGCAAGGTTTGGCTTTCTGCATTGGGCAACTGGGTAATTCTCTTGAGTAAGGCAATTTCTAGAATTTTAAAACCATCAACTCTTTACTCCAAATTTACTCTAAAAATTCATTGTTTCTCCGGATCATCACCAATTAACCTCAAAAGTACAACTTTCTCAAAATTCGCTTCTACAGTCAGCAAAATAAACAAACCAATGAAAAACACCTAAAGCTAACCTAAAAAAAGTACAAAATAATAAGCAAAATTCAATCAAATATATGTTCTTTTAGCAACTTATCATAAATATATTTACCGCATTAGATTTTGGAATTTTTTTAAAAAAATTACATTAAATTAAAAAAAAAAGTAATTAGGATAAGATCAATTGAATAAATAGCATTAGTTAAGTTCAAATTGGATAAATGTTTTGTCCAGTTGATCACTTAAAAAAATTGAAGTAACATAGAAAAGAGAGAAATTTTAAATAGAACATGACAAAAACTACAACTAGTAATATTTTAGAAGTAGAACCTGCAACAAGGCACAAAATGTTTTGGTGAAAGATCCAAAGTCAATAATAATAATAATAATAATAATAATAATAATAATAATAATAATAATATTTTAGAAGTAGAACCTGCAACAAGGCACAAAATGTTTTGGTGAAAGATCGAAAGTCAATAATAATAATAATAATAATAATAATAATAATAATAATAATAATAATAATAATAATAATAATAATAATAATAATAATAAAATTATTGAGGAAGCTGTTTCCAGGATTTAAGCACGTTACAATTAGATGTTACTTTATTATCCAAAGGCCAAATTTATTGATATAATAGTTTGCTTTTAAATCAAACAAAGATAGTCTATAAATTAGTTAGATCTAATTAAAACTAACAGTCAAAGTCAATATGATTAGAAACTGTGCTAAGCTTGAAGCATTATAAATAGGAAGTTAAACAAATTGGAAAAACATAAAACAAAATCTGAGAAAGAGCAATAAGATGGGAAGGAGTTTGAATTATTTGCTTAGTGTAATAAGTTTATGTGCGAGTGTTATCCTCCTGAACCCAAGTAGTTGCTATGCTAATTATTTCTTCATTTTTGGGGACTCACTGTATGACCCAGGAAACAACCAATTCATTACACCAGATGAAGACATCCCTGCTTATTCCAAGCCTTATGGCACTACCTTCTTTGACCATTCCACTGGAAGATTTTCTGATGGCCGTGTAGTTCCTGATTTTATTGGTATTTTTACCTAATTATAATTTAATTTGTTATTTTTCTTTTTATTTCTTTGTCAATATTATTATCCATGATCTGGTTAATTGTATAATTTCCTTTTCTTTTTGAGATCAAAGTCTAATTTCATTTTTGTATAATTTAATAAAATGATGGAATTTAATTTAACATCTTATACTTGTTATTTGCAGCTGTCCACTTGAACCTACATTTTATGCCACCAGCTCTAGACCCCAATGCCAATCTCACCAATGGTGCTAGTTTCGCCTCCGGCGGTGCTGGGGTCTTTGATACAAACCCCAAAGCAGTAAGCAATAATTATGAAAATTTTGATCTTTCTTCTGATCTGTTTTATGAGGAATTGCTTTCTTTATTTTTATTTTTTTTCCATTAGTCAAGCAATAGAATTTTCAAACTTTTTTTTTTTAACTTGATGTGATTGCTTGCATGTATGACTTTAATTTGTTAATTAGCTTGCTCAAAGAATGTTAAACGTAATCTTCACCAGCATCTTTTTCAACCAAATGTTATAAAATTCATCTCGATTGTTGGATAACGTCTTTATAATATGATACACTTGCAAGCAATAGTAATTGTATAATGGTCAGATCACATGCATGCAATTCTTTTCAACTGTACTATAAAAAATTAATCTTGTATTTGGCTTATATCTACAGAGTATAATTTTCCTCAACTTGTTGTATAATAAATAACGAAACTAGTACTTATAGACTGATTAACTCGTGAATTAATTAATAGTTAATTTTTGGTTTCAGATGAACCTTGGTAACCAGTATGGCAACTTAACAAGAGTTAAAGCAAATTGGACTGCAGAATTAGGTGCCGCAGAAGCAAACAGAAGGTTGAGTCAAGCTGTTTACTTAATGTGCATGGGGGGCAATGATTATTTCTCCTTTTCCCTACAAACTACTAATGCAACCTTCTTCCAACTACAAACCTATGTAAATCAAGTGGTAGGCAACTTGACAGAAGTGATCAAGGTATAGCTAATTGATTCAACTCTTTCCTTGCAAGTAATACTATTTTTTCTTGAAAAGAAAGGAAGAAAAATACTAATTTGCCCTCAGTATATCTTTTGAACCAAAATGCCCCTACAGGTGTTGAAAGAATGCTAAACTGTGCTTACAATAATCATTAAAATGAAGCAAAAATACCCTTATGATTGTTGAAAATGGTGCTTACCCTAATTTAATAACCTTTCAGCATATGTAAAGTTATTTTAGCTTCAATAACAACTTGAGAAACAAAACAAAGTCCAAGACGTACGTCAAGGATAAAATAGTCCCTTTTGAAAATTATTTGAAACGATTTATGATGGGATATTAGTGTTGTTATTAGAAAATGTACAATGAAATAGGAGCAAGGAAATTCATGTTCCAAAATGTGGCACCAATTGGATGCATGCCGATGTTTAAACAACAATACAACATTACTGGAGATGGATGTGCCCAAAGACCATTAACACTTGCATCGCTCCACAATGCTGCACTGCTAAACATGGCTAACTCATTGGCCCTCTAATATCCTGATTTTATTTACTCTGTCTTTGATTTCTTTACCGCCATCGGTGACAGAATAAGCAACCCTACAAAATACGGTACGTGAATATTTATATTTATGTCGTCGGATCTAGGCAAGTATTTTCCAGTTCGTTTAATTATAATCATTTGTTAAATTAATTTATGAAGGCTTTGCGGTGGGGGATACTGCATGTTGCGGAGATGGGAGTCATCGTGCATCAAATTGTGGGTCGTTTCCTTACTGTGTATGCAGTAAAGCAGATGATTATGTGTACTTCGACGGTGGCCACAACACAGACGCGGCCAACCGGCAGATTGCCGACATTATGTGGAGTGGAGGACCTGAATATGTGTCTCCTTATAACATGAAAAAACTATTTGAAGTTGAAGTCAGTAGCAAGATTATATTAGTTGCTCCGATAAAACGGAAAACTCTTGCTCTGCTTATCCTAACCACCATGTTTGCTTAATCCTTGTTATTGATTCTTGTAATCTTCTACTTTACTGTAATCACATCTCTTCTACTTTACTGTAATCACATCTCTGTCCAATAAAACAAACAACCATCTCTGGCTTGTTTCCGGGGATGGTTTTCTTATTTTTTTATTTTTAGTAAAGCCATGCAGCCTACAAAAATCACTGCATAGTTGTACACCCGCAGTAGACCTCTCTAATTTGAACAAAATAATACTAACAAATATACATATTTCTACGTATTGATAAACCTTTTTGGAAAGCAATGGATATAGAACAATGAACTTGAACTAATTACTCAATTTCAAAAGTTAATTTTGTAAAATGTAAATAGTTCAAACCATTATAAAAATAAATAAAAAAAATTAAATTTTATAACCAACCAATCGAATTTAATTTAATACAAAAACTAATATATAAAATAAAAATTGTTAAAACGATTAATTTAAAAAAAAACACTTAATTCTTATTTCTTTTTTCCCTTTAAACCAAAAACACTTATTAATTCTTATAACCAGGCAATATGAAATTCTTTTTAACGTAACGGCTCAAATTTGACTTTAGATTTCCTACCAAGGGTTGTCTAGCTTGCGTCGGGTTACATCCATCCAAATGTCAAAGCCAAGTCTCAATTTATGAAAACTATTTCCTTACATCCATCCAATCCATTATTATAATATATATATATATATATATATATATATATATATATATATATATATATATATATATATATATATATATATATATATATATATATATATATATATTTGAGTTCATTTTTTATTTTGTGGGGATGGACATAACACCTAAATAATTTGATTTTCATTTATCTATTTAAACAAATTTTTTTAAATATATTACATTGTGCAAAATTTTACATTTAAAAAAAAAAAGAAAAAGAAAGTGTTTATGATTGTATGTAAGCTTACTTTAAATTACTTCAAAAATACTAAGCTAGATTTTAAAACTTTCATTTTTACATTTAATATTTCAAGAATACCCCATTTCAAATTTTTTTATATATTTATTTCAAAAGTACTCCTTTTATCCGTTTTAGGAATGATTAATCCAAATAGGAATAGGAAATCACAAATCTCATCTTAAAATTCAGTGTTTTCGCATTCATCTTCAAATTCCTCTTTTCCTCTCTTTGGCTAGGCTTTCTCATTTGTTTGATTTCTACCCTACAAGGTCGACCTCCAAGAAAATCACACTCAAATCGGGAGCTGCGCCACCACTTGAGGCAACCGCTAGTGACATCTCTGGTCGCAGCAGCAACATCACAGCACGTCACGCCTTTGAAATCGTATAACTGGAGTTTTGGTTTTGGGGTTTTTTTGGTTATTGAAATTTGGGGTTCTGATTTTCTTTCTTCTCAGTTGGTTTTGAAGAACTCTTCTCAGTTGGTTTTGAAGAACTCTTCTCAGATGAAGCAAAAAGCAAGATTTTGATTTTCTTCTCCTCTTAGTTAGATCAAGCAAAATGCTAATTGTTTCGATTTGGCATGTGACCCGGCATTTTGAGGATAATGAACGTGAACATTACTAGATCCTTATTGTTAATTAACTTGGAAAATATTAACTATGATCAATCATTGCTGATTCGCACTTCATAAAATTGGTTCGAGATGGCAAAACCATCATAACCTTAAATCACCTGCTCTCTAATGCTGGAAATGGATATGTTTATTAGTAATCAGTACCAACTCTTGGTTGCACTTTCTAGTGTAGCAAAATGATAACATGTAACAAATGACTAAGATGTGTGATAGGTTGTCATCTTGAAGAATACTTTTAAAAACATTATTGGATGGGCTGGTTTTTGTGAATTTGCTAGGTATTTGCCATATCAGGATGCAGATATGAACAATGCACCCTTTGTTTCTCTCTGCTGACCTTTTCTAATTAAACCAATGTAGGGAGAAATAATTACCTGGGATAAGATTACACGTTTGTAAAACAATTCAGCTGTTGTTTAAAATTGCATTTAGAGGGTGAATAGATGTCTTTGAAATCCTTGTAATTTATGTACAGTGTTATTTGTTGCGGTTGTTAAAGCTGAGGCTCAATTGGATTTTTTCTCCTTTCCTTTATCAATCAATTTTCAATTCTCTTGACTTAATATCAATTTATTTTAAAATTTCAGAAATGCTCTCCGAGGGATCATATGCCCACAGAATCACAGCTTTCTGTAACACATCAAAAGCTTAAGGTTTCATAAATAAGTGCAATAATTGACGGGAATTAGCTTAAGGTTTCATAAATAAGTGCAATAATTGACGGGAATTATGAAATCCTTATAGATTCTAATACTTCTGTCTAAAATCATTACCCAGGATTGTAATATATATATATATACTCTAAAGAGATCAAAATGGAGAAAGCTCTTGGCACTTGTCTCTGATTTTTCTTCTTTAACTTGCATTTTTGTGTCCTTATATGCTTATAATTGCCTTCTCATCTGTTCTCTATCCTACAACCAATCAAAAAAAAAAAAAAAAAGAAATCAATACATAGCAAAATAGACGAGGGCTTCAATTTTGACAATGGAACCCTCTCACCTCTCTCGCCTTCCCCCCTCACCTACTTCACCCCACCCTGCCACCTTCCCCCCTTTATCAACTAGCTTGTACCGGCGTTCCCCCCTAGGGCTCCTAATGGGAGTTACACCATGAGACTCGATGAAGAACTAGAAGGAGCTCCTTTCCGTAGGATTGGACGACCTTTATCCGAACCCTTAACCTATAACCTTTTCATAGATAACCTTCCTCCAGGGTGGCCTATCATGGGACTTAGAAAGGTCTTTGCATGGTTCAGGAATGTCGACAGAGTTTATATTCCCAGAAAGCTAAGTGCTAGAGGAACCAAGTTTGGCTTTGTCAGCCTTAAAACTCACAGCAACATTAATCTTGTCATCAGGAAATTAGATGGTGCTTGGTTAGGGAATTACAAGATTAAGGTCAATATAGCCCGCCACAATAACCCAACAGTTCGGAGGAAAGTAAGGGACGCGGAAAGAGCACCGAGGGTAAATCATCCTAGCTTCCAGGATGGCAGATCATACGCCAATGTAACTAAGCAGAGTCTTTCAAGTGGTGATGGAGTGTGCAAGGATACCTACGAGAACCCAAATGTTGGTGCAGTCAACTTCCAATATGTGGTAAATGAGGAAGAAGCCTGGTCAGATGGCTACACGAGGCCCAAAATGTCATCAACATTCAGGAAGCTATGATTTCACAAGGTTACTTATCCTGTGAATGCAGACCAATGGGAGGTAACCTCATGCTTCTCACCTTCCCTTATGCTCAAGAAAGGGACGCTATGCTGGAATCTGGTGCAGAGTGGCTAGGAGAGTGGTTTGAAATGGTTAAACCTTGGGAGCCGAAAGACATTTGCAAGAAGAGGTTTACATGGGTCAGATGTGAAGGCTTCCCTCTGCATGCATGGAATGCAACCTTTTTTTCTATTGTTGTTGCCCTATATGGCAACTTCATCACCCTGGATAGGAACACAAGATCGAAAACCTACCTCGATACAGCTAGATTTATGATAGCTACATCTGCCCCATCCTTTATCAATGATTCTCTTAAAGTCAGAATTGAAAATGTCATATATCCTTTCAGAATCATTGAAGAACCATTGTCCTTTATCCCAGATCTTTTCATCAGGCATGAATGTAGTAAGGTTGCAAAAAGGGGGACCAGTGCCGGAACGGAGCAGGAGGCAACAGATGTCATTGGAGTGAAAGCCCGGCTCAGTCAACCCTTAACATTCTCGGAAGATGAGCAGTCACCTTCAGACTTGGCTCAATCTCTAAGCCTAGAGGCGACGGCGTGCTCCACTCCATGCCACCCTCTAACGGTAAAGTCTTGAAAGAAGGAAAAGATGGACCTCGTTATTTAAGCCTCAGGAGTACATCTCGAGGTGGGGTAAATTCCTCAGCTGGGTATGAGCCTCTTAAAGGATTAGAAATGGAGCCCCTCACCAGCCCAATTACTGAATCTAGGCCTATTGTAGATGCAACTCCTCATTCAGGTGAACTGGACTTAACTTGTAATGGCCTCAACACCGGTCTGGCCGTGAACAGTAAATTCCGATGGTGAATAGTGCACCTGGGCCGTAAAACGGACCCGAAAGTGAAAAATATTTTATTTGACCATCGGGAAGTATTGGTTATGGTGAGTCCGGTGTTGAAATTTGAAGTGAAATCGAGGTCAAATAGACCTCCGAAAGTCGAAAATACGAAAAATGTAGCGAGTCAATTTCCCTAGTAGGGAATGTGACTTGATTTTGCATAAATTTTTAAAAATAGCAAATGAACTCCAAAAATTGCCATATTTTGCAGATCTTCATGAAATTTCATGTAGAATATTTTGGTATAAAGAAATGAATTTTTCGGCGATGTCGACAGTTATCGAATCGAACCAGTTCGGTTGAATCGGACCAGTAACGAACTCCGATTGAGCCAAAATTTTGTGTACTATCTAATTTTGATGTGATAAGAATTATGGAATTGAAATTGGAGTGATTTGGAGTGAGAAAATGGGAGAAATAATTTTGGGCTTTAAATTAGGTGTTAATGGGCTTTAACTAATTAACTAAGCCCATTTACCTAATCCAAGCCCACAAAGCCCAAAACCCAGCCTATATAAAGAGGGAAATCTCTGGAATCAGCCAGCAAATCATCTTCTTCCTCCTCTCTTCCTCTTGGCCGAATAGCTCTCCACCATTTTTGTTGAATTTTTCTTCATTTCTCTCTCCATTTCACACCAAATCAAGCCACCTAATAGTAATTTCTGCCTCTCTAGTTAAGTGTTGTGACCTTCTCTCTTCAAATCAAGGAAGGAAATCAAGGAAAATAAGGAGAGAGAGTTTAGGGTTTCATTTGAGGTAAGTGAAACCAATGGGTTAAAAATTTTTTTAAGGTGCCTACTTATGTTTTTGGGTGCCTAGACTTCATTTATGATGTTATTTTTAGCATTTGAGGTTGAAAAATTAGAGTTCTAATGGCTTGAAAATTCGGATTCCTTAGGGAATCAAGGAGACTTGCAAGCTTCCAAGGCTAAAGACAAGGAAAAGGAAGCTTAGGCATCCTAGAACAAGAAAAGAAGGTTAGTGGCTAATAAATCTTAGTAATTTCTTTGATTCCAATTAAGTACCCTTTATGTAAGTTAGGGTTTATGTGATAAAATGATGATTTAATTGAAATTAATTATGAAATAGTGTAACTACACCTTGAATAAGCATGTTTAAATGTCTAAATGAATTATTGAATATTTATATAGTATACTTACCTTGATGGCCGAATTTCATCCTAAAGAAAACCTAAGTGAATTTTGTGAATTTTGATGAATTTAAGCTTTTAAATGATACTAGAAATGAAATAATATGCTTAGGAATTTTTATGGAATTTATTGAAATTAAATGAATATTTTAGAGAATATTTTCAATTATGTAAGTAATGAAAGTATGGCATTTATATGAAATAAAATGCAATTTGATGAGAAAGTGAATGATTTTGGTGAATTATGGTAGAATAATTCACAATCTATGTGAAAGAATGGAAAGAAATAAATACGAGAAATTTTGAGTAATGAAGTAATGAAAAAAAATTAAGTTTGATTGAAATTTTGATGAAATTGTGCCCTTAGAATTAGTCTGGCAGTAAAAGCCTAGCTTAGGATATAATTGGCTAGCCATAGGGACATCTGTACCGCGGTGCAAGTCACGACGACTTGCTTAGTTATGGTAGGATCACTGATCGCCATAGCTTCTGTTTGTACCTGGTATCTGCTACGTGAAAAAATGGTCGTTGAGATCATTTTTTAGTCTATATGTGGCCCATGGGGGTCCACGTCCCGAGTATCCAGTCTGAGAATTTCTGTCGGTACTGTACTAGGGGCATAAAATGAAATAAAAGTTATAATAAGTTAAAAGAAATGAAAAGAATGATGAAAATGAAGTTTAAAGTGAAAAAAGGACTTAAATGAAAGAAAATGAAAGTTCAGGGGCAAAATGGTAATTTTGCCAAAATGGGTAATTAATAAGTAAAAATAAATGAGAAATGATTAACAAGGGCAAAATAGTAATTTTGGAGACCTAACAAGGTTAATAAGATAAAGATATCATGGTACAGGGACTAAACCGTAATTTTACCCAAAAGTAGTGAAATAAGGAATAAATGATGAATAATGATGAAACTAGTGTAAAGAAAATGAAAGCAAATGACTATAATGGCAAAATCATAAATATTAAGGAAAAAGGACATTTTTGGAATTTAGCAAAATTTTGAGGACTAAAAAGGAAATTAGTCAACCGTTATGAAGTAAATGAAAAAAAAATGTAAATAATGTGAAAAACCATTGTTTTCACTAAATTGTGATGAAAATGTTAAAATGTACTCATTTTGAAATTAATTGATTAAATAAAGTATATTAAAGAAATAAATATTGCAAAGAAAGTATTAGGATTGTTAGATACCACTGGGCATAGTTTATGCTCAGCATGTAGTTTCACTGCATGCAGGTACAGAGCTGGAGGAGCGGTGATGCACAGAGTGAAGGACAAGAAATTTTGTTATTTAGTACATTATGTAGACTTTGGCATGTATATAAATGACTAATATGTATAAATATTTGGAGATGTAAAGATATATAAACATATATATGTGTGACTGTGATGATGAGATGTTTTGAATTATTGGATGCTTGATGGAGATTTTGGAGTAATGGAATGATTGTTATAGAAGTGTTGTGCCTCTGAGAGGCTGTGTGTTGTCTGATTTTTCAGGAGGCTAGTCAAATTATAGCCGTTATATTGCCGAAATTTTATTAAGTGAATAGTAACTCGGGACAGTTATAGGTCATCGAATACCTAAATAATCGGTACTATCGAATTTTGATATTATTTAAATGTTGATTAAAAAAAATTTCGGGTTGCGTGCACTGTTCCGCATAATCGGAGTGATAAGGGTGTTACATAACTCCTCTCCCTTCTCAATCTGATGATAATGGATTAGCCACTGCACCTAGCCCCAATGAGCTGTTAATTGAGATTGGGTCCAATGGAAAGGCCCATAAGGGCAAGACAGTGAAAAAAAGGAAAGTTAAAAAAACAAGAGCTTTCTTTTCGCTGGATGCAGCTAAATCTTCCTCCCAGCTCCCAAATTTAACTAAGAAGAAGAGAAACAATAGAGGTAGACACAAAGAGATGACAGTAGAGTGCCTCTCAAACAACAACAGCTGCTCCAAAAATGCTGCTGGCGATTCTATCTCTGATGGCTGCATCAACAATGTAAATGCCCGCTTACTCAAAGAGGTGGAAGCAGCTTCACAATCTTCCAATTTGGAAGCTATGAAAATCCTAGATGTTGCTGATCAACTAGGAATCTTACGGGTGGAAAACAGAGATGCTTTCTTGAAGTTTCTCACAGACTCAGAGGTCAGGGAGAGGGACAACTGGTGGAGAAGGAAAAATAACGAGGCTGCAAACTGATCTCCTCTCTTCTTCCTTGGTTCTCCTCATCCCTTTATTTCTTATGATGATGAAATTTTTATGCTGGAACATTAGAGGCTTTAATTCAATAATTAAAAAAAGGGTGGTAGCTTCTATAATATCTAAACATAATATCAACTTTCTCTTATTGGTTGAATCTAAGATGCAGGATGCTTCAGGTGACCAAATCAGGATTGTATAGGGGAATAGACACTTCAATTGGATTGCCTCAGAAGCTGTCAGGTGCAGTGGAGGAATAATAGCTTCTTGGTGCTTTGACTCTTTCCAATTGCTTTCTCATGAAATAGGATAAGGGTGGATTTCTATTAAGGGGACTATTAGGATCTGTAACGTGGAATGCATGGTGGTTGTAATTTATGCTCCGACCACTGTGAATGAACAAGAGCATCTATGGCTTCAACTAGAAAGAATTGTAGATGGGGATCTACCAACTGTATTGGGTGGGGATTTTAATATGGTTTTGAAAGCATAGGAAAGATAGAGAGGGAATCTAAACGAGAAGGATAGGAAGTTCTAGGAATTTTTATTTAAAACAGGCCTAATTGATCTTCCCTTAATCGGGAAAAAATTCACGTGGAGTAACTCTATAAGTAGAAGCAAGATTGATCGCTTCCTTTTGAATGAAGCATGGTTATTGAAGTTTCGAAACATGAAACAAATAGCCCTCCCTAAGCTAATCTCGGATGATTGCCCTTTGGTTCTCTCTTCTACTCAGGAAAATTGGGGTCCTAGACCTTTCAAATTCATAGATTCCTGGTTGGCGGATGGGAACTTTCTCAAAAAAGTTGGCTGCTGATGGAAAGACTTGAACAAGCAGGGTCATAAAAACTTGCACCTCAAGCTCAAACTGCTTCGAAAGACCATTAGAGAATGGAATTCCTCTTGTTTTGGTGATGTTGACCAGACTATTACTTCCTTGGAGAAGGAGATAGAGAAGATTGATTGCGATCTCGAAGATGAAGATTTGCAGGAGGCAGTCAGACATGTTATGAACTATAAGAAGAACTCCCTAGTGAACATACTATAGGGGAAATTAAAGGCCAAGGAATATATGTGGAGACAGAAACCAAGGGTGAAGTGGTTAAAAGAGGGAGACCTCAATACTAGATTCTTCCATTTCTCTGCATCGGTAAGGGGCTATAATAACAGGATCAACAAGTTGGTCAGTGAGAATGGAACTATCACGGAGCCCACGCAAATAAAGGACAAAGTATTAATTTTCTTCAAAAAACTATTTGAAGAAAACCTTTCTAGTAAACCCCTTTTTCCAGGAGGGTGTATTTTGAAAACTCTCCTTGCAATCAGCTTGCTCTATTGAGGCTCCATTCTCATATGAGGAGGTAAAAGAGACAGTTTGGTCTTGTGACTGTACTAAATCCCCTGGTCTAGATGGGTTCAACTTCGCCTTCATCAAAACCGCTTGGGACTTTATTGGAGAAGATATTTACAGAGTGGCGGTGGATTTCTATAACAAAGGCCGATTACCTCCAAAGTCGTCTTCTTCCTTTATAGCTCTAATCCCAAAATTAGAAGGGGCAGTCCATCTGTGCGACTTTCGTCCCATCATCCTGATCGGTTGTCTGTACAAAATTATTGCAAAACTCTTAGCAAACTGGCTAAAAAAGGTGATCAAAGAAGTGATGTCTGAGGAACAGTACGCCTTCATTCGGGGTAGACAAATTCTGGATGGAGTCTTAGTGGCTAACGAAATCATCCACTCTCTAAAAAGCTTTAACAGAGGCGGGGTCCTATTTAAAGTAGACTTTCACAAGGCCTTTGATTCAGTTAATTGGACATACTTAGATGCAGTTTTACAGCAAATGAATTTCGGCATCAAATGGAGGATGTGGATGCGGGAATGTATTTGCTCAACTAGAGTTTCTATTCTTGTGAACGGCTCTCCTACATCCAAATTCAGGCCATCCTGTGGCTTAAGACAAGGTGATCCTCTATCACCTTTTCTTTTCCTATTGGCATCAGAAGGTTTATCGGTACTTATCAAAAGGGCTTTAGAATTAAACATGCTTAAGGGAGTGAATGCACTGCCTAGCCATTCCTCCGAACTCATTGTGTCTCACATTTAATATGCCAACGACACTGTTATTTTCTTGGAACCTAATGTATCCAATATCATTCAAATGAAGAGAATCCTCAAAATCTTCACGATGGTATCTGGATTATCAGTTAACTTTCATAAGAGCTCTCTAATTGGCATTAACGTCCCGGATGCTTGGCTTATAGAGTATGCTGAGATTATCAGATGTAAAACTCAGAAGATTATGTGCTCTTACTTGGGCCTCCCTCTAGGGGCGAATCCTAGAAAGAAAGAAACTTGGGCACCTGTTATTCAAAAGTTCAAAAATAAGTTGGTAGGATGGAAGGGTAGGCATTTATCCTATGCTGGTCAGCTCACCCTTATCAAAGCTACTTTGATGAGCCTCCCGATTTACTTTATGTCTTTATTTAAGATGCCGGTCACTATGATCAAAACTCTAAATAGCATTATGCTAAGCTTTTTCTGGTGTAGCTCCGATAATAAGAAGGCTATCAGTAAGGTAAGGTAGAGAACTTTGGAATTACCAATAGAACTTGGAGGTTTAGGGATTGGCTCTTTCGCAAATAGAAATCGAAGTCTCTTGTTCAAGTGGTATTGGCGTCTGGACCCTCGCAGTGACTCTCTATGGCAGAAAATAATATTCTCGAAGTATGGAGTTGAAAAATCCTTGATCCCTACATTTATCTCAATCTTTGCAAATTGTATTGCTTTTGATGTTGGATGTGGAGACTTTTGTCTCTTCTGGCATGACATCTGGTTATTGGAGGTGCCTTTAAAGAATAGATTTGAGCGCTTATTTTTGCTCTCTCTTCAACGTGATGCAGTCATAATGAATTGTGGTTACTGGTCTAGAGGCTCCTGGAGCTGGAGACTTCTTTGGAGACGAGATCTATTGCTTTGGGAAAAGGATCTTGAAGATGAATTACTCACAATTCTTAACTCCTTCTCTCTTTCATATGGTCATATGGATAGAAAAATATGGATTCATGACCCAAAGGGTAATTTCTTAGTCAAATCAGCCTGCTTCTGGATCCTTCACCAGTCTCTCTTGAATTTAAATCATCTGAAACCTTTCTCTTTTATTCTCTGGAACAAACTTGGCCCATCGAAAGTTGATGTTTTTCTTTGGATGTGTCTGCTGGGGAAATTAAGCATAAAGGCCTTCCTTTTTAATAGGGGCATAATTGAAGCAGAACACGCCAACTGCCCCTTATGCTCCCTGGAAGTGGAATCGGTAGATCATCTGTTTGTGAGATGCACTATGACCTCCAAACTTTGGTATAAGGTTATCGAGTGGTGGGGGCACAAAGGCTGCATTCCTGGTGACTTTCACTCCTTGGTTATTCAATGGCAGGCTCTGGCCTATGGCCTCATTCAATCAAAAGTCTGGAACATTATCTTGCTTGCTTGTCTCTGGACAATTTGGCTGGAAAGAAATGCGATTGTCTTCCAAAATAAAAGCTGGAATCTAGAGACCATTTTTCATTTAAGTCTGGCCCGTGCTTCCTTTTGGTTAAAAACCCATAAAGATCTTGATTGTCTGGCAAGTCAGAATATGGTTTTGGCTGCTGACAGCTTGAAAAAGTCTCCTCAGTAAACCGGGTGAAACCCAAGATGTTGTGGCTACCTCCACCAACAAGTATGGTAAAATGAAATACGGACGGATTATCCTTCGGTAACCCGAGGCCAGCAGGTATTGGAGGTGTCCTGAGAAACTCCTCTGAAGATGTCATATGTTTTTTCTCATGTAACTTAGGAGTTAAGGACTCTGTGTCAGTAAAACTTCTGGCAGGTCTTAAAGCATTGCAAGTTTCCATCAGCTCAGCAGCTCTTCAAGATCTAGAACTGATTCTGGAAATAGAGTCCTCAATAGTGGTGTCATGGTTACAAAATGCCAAATCCCCTAGGCCTTGGAGGCTGGGCAGCACTCTCAATAGCATTAGCAATTTGGCCTCTCAAATCAAGAAGGTTAATTTTGTACACATTAGCCGTGGTTCCAACTCCTTCGTGGACCATTTGGCCAAAAAGGGGGCTACCAGGGAGGTTGATTTCATCGCCTGGCTTTAATTCCGTCAAGCCGTTGTCACTCTCCTCTGAATTAATTGGCACGGGAAGGAGCCGTCAGTTATGATATCCTAAAGATATATGAGGCATATAAGATGGTTTGTTTTTCGATTCTTCATGATGCTGACTTTTGAACTATAAAGGCTGCTCCTATATCTTGGGGGTCTGCTCCTGCTACTCAGAGGGTCGCTCGTATGTTGATTGTTGTCTCAACTAGGGGCATTACTATATGGAATGTGCGTTCTATAGCCTAGTAACTGGTCTCTCAGTTTCCTGTTTAGCTAGACTCTGATGTTGGGTCATTGTTAACTGGATTTGTGTAGGCCATCAGACACATTTAACTGTAGAAGGCTCTGTTATTGCTCTGTTGACGTCTTTGTAATCTGTTGTCTTTTTGCTGGCAGTTATTATTTTAATTAAATCTGCAGCTTATAAAAAAAAAAGAAATTCAGATAGAACTTAGAAAAGAAAAGGCAAGAAAAAAAGAGCTTGAATAGCATCTCTGAGGCATTTTTGAATTTAACAAATCCTGCCACACCAAGTAAATACAGTGTATTTACTTTTGTAAATAAATAAATACAGTATATTTTATTTTGATGAAACTCAATACACTATATTTTCTTTTGCACATAAATAAAATATAGTGTATTTTCTTTTGATGAAACTCAATATACTGTATTTTCTTTTTTTGACTAAAATATAGTGTATTTATTCTTATACATAAATAAAATACAGTGTATTTTCTTTTGATAGAATTCAATACACTGTATTGTCTTATCTTTTTGACTAAAGTACAATGTATTTACTTTTGCACATAAAGAAAATACAGTGTATTTTCTTTTAAAGAAACCTAATACACTATATTTTCTTTTATTTTTTACTAAAGTACATTATATTCACTTTTGTACATAAATAAAATATAATATTTTCTTTTGACCAAACCAATACATTGTATTTTCTTTTCTTTTGACTAAAATACAGTGTATTTACTTTTGTACATAAATAAAATCTAATGTATTTTCTTTTAACTAAACTCAATACACTGTATTTTTTTCTTTCTACTAAAATAAAGTGTATTTACTTTCATACATAAATATTTTAACGAAACTCAATATACTGTATTTTTGTCTTTTTGACTAAAATACAATATATTT
The DNA here is from genome assembly GCA_037975025.1 of Excoecaria agallocha. Lineage (NCBI taxonomy): Eukaryota > Viridiplantae > Streptophyta > Magnoliopsida > Malpighiales > Euphorbiaceae > Excoecaria > Excoecaria agallocha. Next base: position 1,016,774 of record CM075812.1, read on the forward strand.
ACTTTTCACAAAAATAAAATATAGTGTATTTTCTTCTGACGAAACTCAATGCATTGTATTTTTTTTTCTTTTTGACTAAAATACAGTGCATTTTTTTTTGACAAAATTCAGATATCTAAATTTGATATTTCAATATGTTATTTGACAAGTTTATCTTCAAACCCTTCCCAAAGCTAGAAATTTTTTATTTATTTCAAAAGCAATACATTTGTTTTGTATAAGTAAATTGCATAATTTGGTGAAAAATTCAACGTTTAATGAATATGTATTTATCCATTATGCAGTTTTCCTGTTTTCTGATATCTTGCAAATTTGGCCTTAATCTTCAGATTCGTGTGGTAATAATGATATTCCAGCAATTTACTGGAATTAATGGAATTCAATTTTATGTTAGTCAAACTTTTGTGTAGCAGCTGAAAAATCCATTCCTCTAATTGCATTTAATTGTTATATTAGTTCATTGGGCATAGACGGACGAAGGATTATATTTTGGAAGCCAAACTGCATTGTTAAAAAAAAAGATACGAATTTTTCCATTTTGGAATTTAACTATCATTGTAAACAATGCTTAAAGAAATAAGTTTCAATTATCCTCAGCCATTGGTGTTTGTAAATTTGTGTTTCAATTATCCATCGGCATTCTTTCTCAATGGATCCGTCATTGGCTTCCATTTTCGCGGCTCTTTTTAGCTTCCTCATATTTTCCTTCACTGTGGTAATATGCAAGAAATTTTGGTCCACTTTAAATCTGGAAGTAAACCACTAATAATGGTAAACATTTGTCGAAGAACTGTTTATTTTATAAATATTATATTGACTGAAATTTTCAAATGATTTACTTAATATTCTTTTGCATATGTGAAGGTTTCTGCAGCTGGGACATTTGCAGTGAAATATGAAAAATCGAACTCCAGCGACCTGAAGATTGATGTCGGCAATAAAAATGAAAATATACATGTATTGACATAAAAAATTAAAAATAGAGATGTGGGGCATTTTTGAAAGTTTAAATTCAAAAAATAGCAATTATAAAAGAGAAAATTTAAAAAATGGTATTTAAAAAAGTTGAAAAATATGAGAAGGCAAATATATATATATATATATATAGGGTATTTGTGAAGAAACCCCTAATATTTTAAGGCAATGTTTAACTACAAATACAGGACCCAACTCTAGGCCCATAAAAGTTTGGAAAATTGTTGCCGGTATTATTAAAGGGGTAAACACATCGATTGACACCTCAACTTGTAACAAACGTTCATTTTGACACTTTAACTCGGCTACTAACCAAATAAACACTAGAATTTTTTATTTAATTGATTAATAAACACAATTTGCTGGGTTGGCAGCAAGTGTATTTCACCGATTAACACAGGCGCATGAAAGCAAAAAATGGGAATATGTTCCGGTAAAAAACAGTAGATTCCCCCTCAGTTTGCAGACCCAAACCTCAAACACAAACAAAAGAAAATTCCCAGCCAGTTACCGGCAATTCTCATGAGTGGAAGAGCAGAAGCCACTGTTGTTGCCGACAATGGAACCAACCGGAATTAACATTTCAGATCACATAGTAAACAATAAATAAAAAGTTCATGACTTTTCTAATGAAAATTAAAATCCCAACAATGGAGGAAGGCGATGAATGTTTTTTTTTTTTCATAAACCAGGGAATATATCAATGCAAGATAGTTACAGGGAAGCCAAGAAAGCTTCAAGACTAAGAGAATTAGCCAGATTCGCAATACAAAGAACACAACCCCTAGAAAAAGAAGAACACAACCCCTAGAAAAAGAACCCATCCTAATCGAAGCTGCAAACAACAAAAAAGATGCAGCCTTAACCTTCACTGACAGAACAACAAAGTCGACAGGAAAAAAATAATGTGCCTTGAAATCAGTACAACCGAAAGAGATGCAGAAAATAAGTCTGCAACCAAACAATAAGAACATCAACAATAGAAATACATAACGGCCCTGCACTAGATTCTTCCAGCTTTGATACAAGAAACGGAAACCTGCCACCAAAATACTAAGTCTGCAACCAAACAATAAGAACATATCATCTACTAAAAGGCACATAGAAAATCGTTCAAGAACAAAATTTAACAACGAATGATACAAAGATTCAATCTTACCAAACAGCCTCACATGTTAAAAATAAAAAAAAAGGAAATTCAAGATCGAGCATACATATAAAATAAAAATAAAAGAGAAAAAGGTAGACCTACCGGCGCTGCATGAGGTAGGAGAATCCTTCTGGAGATCCTAGCTCTTTCAAGATCCGCTTGGAAGCCATGGACAAACCTCGACGATCGCTTCTTGATTGAGAGGAAAAGAAAAGTATAGAACAAACTTCAGGAAACGAGACCCAGAAACAAGAGGTAACCAAAGAGATATATTAAAAAAATAAATAAGGGGAAATTTGGATCAGAGGATTAATAATTAATTAATCAAAGGTTTAAAGATGAAAGGGGGTCCTCCTTGGGGAACCTTGATTACAATCTTTTGTTCCAATCAAAGGTTTAAATTTTTTATAATTACTGTTATATTTTAATATAACCTCAATTTTTTTTATCTATTTTATCAAAATTATTTTTATTTTTTATTTTTGCTCTTATCTAAAATATATTGATCACAATGCATATCACAATATTTTTCAAATATGTTAGCAATAATGATAACATTATACTATTCTATATATACCAATCATATCATAACATAACTAATTTCGTCGAAACAAGTTGTAAGGGCGAAAGTTAAATAAGCATGAGATTTAAAAAAAAGTTAAACTCAGAAAATTAAAATATAGGATTAAATAAGTGCACTTTAAGTAATTTTGAAGCTAATTAGACAGTCAACTATAAGCATCAAGTCCAATTCTTGAAGGCCACCAAAATTAGAATGTTATGACAGGTAAGATGATTCACTATCTTTTATTGTTTATTAATTTATTCATTTATCCTTTTAAGAGAGTTCAACTCGAAAGTAGATCTAAATTTGCACAAAACTCAAAAGGAATCAACTCTAATCTGTCTAGTACTAGACCTTTTGCTATTTAATAATAGTTGCAGAGGTGTTAAATTTTATAATAGTTGCGTTTAAAGCGTTGATTTTATTTAGTCATTGGTATTGGTATATGCATATATCCCTGATCATGTTTCCTTCTCTAATTGAACTTTTAATTTTTTTTTTTAATTTAAATCCGGTCCAAGCTCACGTAACAGAATTTAATTTAATGATCAGCACGCAATCAAATGTAGAAAGACTTAATTTTCTTATAGTTAGGTTATATATATATATATTCCTTTCTTTTTCCAACTGCTTAATTTCTTAAAAGTTTAAAACAACTATACAATTATTGGACTGCAAAAGGAATCAAAAGTAAAACAGGTAAATGACCGTCAACATTTGCATCACTCCATAATGCTGCCTTATTAAACATCCATGGCTAACTCATCGGCCATCCGATATTCTGATTTCATTTACTCTGTCTTTGATTTCGTTACCGCCATTGGAGACAGAATAAGCAATCCTACAAAATACAGTAAGTGAATATTTATATTTATATCCTCTAGTGTAGGTAATTACTTCCTCTATTCCATTTTAAAAAATAATTTTTTTATTTTTTACGGGAATGAAAAAATGATTAAAATACCTCAATTTCATAAAATACTATAATTATTGATAAAAATATCATTTTATATTTTTAAAAATTTTATTTAATTTTAGTTAAAAATAAAGAATGATAAAAAATTATTTAATAAAATATATAATAAATAAAAATATATATATAAATTTATTTTAAAAATTTTAAAAATAACGTTTAAAGTGAAAAAAATAAATTTTAAAAATGAAACCAATGGAATATATTCCATGGCCTACATTAATTATAATTATTTGTTAAATTAATATGTGAAGGTTTTGAGGTAGGGGATATTAATTGCACGTTGCGGAGATGGGAGTCATCGTGCATCAAATTGAATGTCATTTCCTTACTGTGCATGCAGAAAAGCAGATGATTATGCGTTCGCACTTAGACGGCGGCCACAACACCGACGCCGCCAACTGGCAGATTGCCAACATTATGTGGAGTGAATGACCAGAATATGCGTCTTCTTATGGGGTTTTTTTGTGAAAATGGAGCTCCTTTTAAAAAAAAAAAATTAAATCTAGGGCTATAATAAAAATAAATTAAAAATCTGATGTGATGAAAATTAGGTATACTGTATGCCAAAATTGGACTTGCAGGATCCATCATTATTTGACTGACAGGGTGCCAAAATTTGACATAAAGAAGAACCGAAATTCAGCATGCTGGAGCCTACCACCAGTTAGAAACAGACTGCATGCTGTGCCGGAATTCAACAAGGCTGTCTCCTCTCTGCACTTGTCCATTTTCTTAAAAATTGTGCTTAACCCCTAACCATTGCTTTTCCTATTTTGCCTACACAGAAATGAAAACACAATGTCACAATAAGAAAATAGTAAAATCAATTATATTCATGTTAAATTCATATATAAAAAGAATGGTTGCTTTTAATTTTTCATTGTTCTTGCCCAACACTTCAAGTATCATTCACTCCTTTGCTTCTCTTCATTTTTAAAGTTTCTTATCCCACAGTTTTAGTAGCATTTTAAATTTTAGTCAATATAAAGAAGGTAATATTATTGTGATATACAATTTAAATGCAAGAATTATAAATTATATTATTATTAATTTTATTTTTGTATTTAATTTGTAGAGGGTGACAATTTTAAAGGTTATATAATTTCAAGATTCAAGGTAACAAATTAATTTTTTAATCAAATTAGCAAATAAAAAAATTTGTAGTTTATTCAAATTAATTGTTTAACATGCTATTTATTGTGAATTAATTAAGTTATGAATTAATTATTTAACATGCTATTTGAAATTGTTGACTGCTCAATAATTTATAGTGTATAAATAAAATTTGATTGATTGGTAAATATTAAATGCTTGAAAAACTACATTGATAAATTGCCGAATTTTAAAGTGTGCTCTATGTCAAAATAAAAATTTTATTTTTACATGTTTAATACATGAAATTAATATTTATATTTTAAAATTTAAAATTAAATTAAATTTAATATATATATGAGATAAATATTAGTTCTATAAAAATTTATTAGGGGTGTGTATCGGTCGGGTTTGGGTCAATTCGAACAATCCAAAACCTAAAAATTTAGGTATTTTCATATCCAAACCAACCCTAAGCAATACTCGGGTCCCAACCCGAACAACCTGAGCTTGAAGGAAATTATTTGACAGAGAGAAAAATTAACGCTAGAAACATGCATTTTTTTTCTAAATCCACAATTTTTTTTACTCTTTAATTTAATGATTTTGATCCAACAAATGTGAAAGAAAATTTTGGTTGATTAAATTTCTTTTTTTAAAAAAAAAATTCATTTTTTTTTATCAAAGTAGCAAAAACATATCTAATCAACAAACTACAGATCTATATAAGAAGTTAACAAATCAAACACAAAATAAAAAAAAAAAGAAAAGAAAAGAAAGCAAGTTTAAGCATCTTTATCTCCTTCATCTTCTACAATTGCTTGAAAAAGAATAGAAGACAGTAGCAAAAAGATTACAAAATAATAGATTTGGAGACAAATAGTATCAAAATGCACTGTCAATCCGACGCATATTACAAGAGACTGGAAGAGCATTAAAATTTTAATACAATGCATTCATAAAGACTTAAATTATAACGATTGTACCTGATTTTGTCGTTGTTTGCTGGCCTTAACAGTTTGCCCATGTCGGCTCGATTTTCATACTTACAATACTTATTTGAGCCGAACGTATCGCTCTCATCGTCATGCTGCTTACAGGAGCTTTCCCACTCGCCTATTTGAGCGCCCGGGAGTATTGCATAGCTCACGACCTTTGTCGCAGCCTCCATTGTTTCGTATCTTGTTTAGTCATCTTGGGTTGGTGAGCTTTCTTGTGTTTTCTTTTGGTGGTCATCGATGTTAATGTGGGACCGGCATTAAGTGGAGTGAAAGTAGTAGCCGGCTGACTGTTGTGGCAATTGAATTTGCTCTGTTCGATCTCTTTTCCCCTTTTCGTGATCCTTGAGAAGACTGACCGATTTAGTTTCTTTTCAAACCGATTGAAAAGGGAGATGCTGTTGAAAGGCCGACCGTCTGAATATTGTAATCTGTTCAGGACATTGGTCTTCTTTACCTTATTAGATCTGAAAGCATCATCCAGCTGGATGCATTGCCTGACCCGATTTATCAGGTCGAAGAAGCTAATCGGTGGTCTTCTTGTCAATGATTCAGAAAATAGGCGATTCGTGATGCCTCTCGCCAAAGCATTTGATGCCATTTTCACACTTAAATCTTCTTCTTCCGACATTGCAGCCTGAAAGTGATCGATGTAATCTCTAAAAATTTCATTAGTTCTCTGATAGATGTTACGTAGGCCACCAATCGACTTTGATGCGCGTTTTTGTACAGCGAATCGAGCTGTGAACAACTCCTTGAGTTGCCAAAAGGATGCGATTGATTCTTGAGGGAGTCCAATGAACCATTTCAAAGCATCCCCTCTTAGCGCGGTTGGAAAGACTCTGCAGGCGATCTTTTTATCGAAGGTGTAGATTTGAATTTTAGTTAAATATTTCGCAAGGTGGGTGGCGAGATCAGTTTTACCTGTACATTTGTCCATCACCATATCCCTCCACCTAGAAAGCAACTCAGATTCCATAATTTATCCGGAGAAGGGTAAGGGAGTATTGTTGCCAGTGTGCCTCTCAGGCATCCCTTTCATCGCCTCTGTCAAGCCAAACTTTTTGAGTTTTTGTTCAAACCATTCGTCCTCCCTGATCGTCGCCTCAAAGGTGAACTCCTCTTTTGTCCTTTGGAAGCAACTGCGATTTGGCACGTGCATGAAAGCAAAGTGGTCACCAAAGGATGAGGTACATAATCTACTGGGAATATAAGGAGCATCTCTGCTTAAGGACGTTGTCTCCTTTCCCTTATTGTATCTGTTTGTGATTCTAACATCTGTGCTCTTTCCATCATGAGCGCTTGGCTCATTGAGGGAAATCCCATTGCTCCTTCTTCTTCCAAAGTCTTTGGCTGTGAAAACCATTGCCTGACCTCTTTCAAAAGTTCTAGGCATCCTTTCTCTTCCCAGGACTTGGATTATACTCTCAGTGAAGTTACCAAAAGCGGTACGCATACCTCCGATTGTAACAGGGGCGTCCTTCTGCTGTCGTGTAACCACATCATGGAGATTTAAAAAGGGATTATTCCTGATTGGTAATCTAAAAGATCTTTCTCTTAACTTTGAAGGTTCAAATATGTCCTGGTTGCTGCGATTATGCTCCCTAGGAGTTACACGTTCGTTGGATCTTGAATCTTGAATATTTACAAGTTTTCTTTTTTCTTTTTGCTATTTTTGTTCTTGGATTTGCCTTTCAATTGTTCATGATTATAATAAAGACCTGACCCGTACAACCGGTCAGGTTGATTTATTAGGGAATAGTTAATACCCCCTCTGTTTTTTTATCAGTCACTTTTGTTACTTTCACTAGGATTAAGAAATAATAAATAGACTTAAAGTTAGTATTAAATTACATGATTAAGATTAAATTATCAAATCTGATTGGTTCTAACTTTATTGGGAAAAAAATAAATTGAAAAAGCAAATTAAATTATATTGAAAGTATAAAAGTGATAGATAAATAAAATTTGAATTTTACTCAAAAGTAACTGATAAAAAAAACGGAGGGAGTAGTTAATACCTATAAATAGTCATTTCAATTGGATTTTTTTCAACTAATTAAATGTTAAAACTATCTTTTTTGAGCTCGGACTTCTAAATCATTAAATCTTTTGCAATTGCTATGTCTTTCTTAATTACAAAATCATTATACTTTTTTAATTAAGCAGTCAACCAATTAAATGTCAATGGCTGTGTCTTGTTTTTTTAGCATTCATTTATAAATTCATTATATTTTGCTTCTTCTTTTTTTAACCGATCAAAGTCACCAGCTCTATTTTTTATTTTTCTTATTTACTCAGTATTTAAAATTTACTAATTCTATAAGCTGCTTAATTTTTTTTTTCTTTTCCGATCTTGTAAAAGTACGACCAACTATTTATTTTGCAGATTAACCTTCCAGACCAGTATATCAACTACACAAATTTTGTAAACACTTGGAGAAAAGAACTAGGTGATGAAGAAGCCAATAGAAGATTAAGGAAAGCTGTTTATCTGATAAGCATTGGCGGTAACGATTATTTTGCCTATAGCTCAAAAAAACCGAATGCCTCCTCCCAAATGCAAGAATTTGTTCACGAAATAGTTACAAACTTGTCGAATGTCATTAAGGTACAATTTATTAGGAATGTATTTTGATCCCAACAGAGTTGATTGATTAATTAATTTGGATATAAATGTGTTGATTTAATCCTTGATTAATGTCACAGGATATGTACGATTATGGAGGGGCAAGGAAATTTATGTTTCAAACTGTTTCTCCTCTTGGTTGCTTACCAGTTATGAAAGCTACGTTTAACATCAGTGAAGGATGTGCCAGACCACCATTAACGCTTGCAATTCTCCACAATGCTGCTCTTCCTATAGCGCTCCAATCCATAAAGAATTCTCCCAAGTACTCTGAATTTACCTATGCCATCTTCGATTTCTTCACCCTTCTCGGAGAAAGAATTAGAGTTCCTGAACAATATGGTGCGTATAAATTCAATTCTTTTAAATCAAAAAATATCAATTATTAATTCTTCAATAAAGGAAAAAAGACTTTTATATACATAATTCATAAAGTCGATAGCTTGGTTCGTCCAAGCTATGAAGTGCAACTGGATTACATAATTAAAATGCATCATTAGATCTGATCATGGCTTCGAGTGTCTGCTAAGCCAATCTAAACCGCTCACAAATTTTATAGGTTTAGAAATTTTATCATGTAAGTCCAGTCCAGCTCAAACCCATTCAAGAACTTATTGAAGGATGGATTTGGACTGTTGTCATTAGCCTAATTCGGGCCACAAAACATATATACTTGAACAATATCCTCTCCTTAATGAGTGACATAATTTTGATATTGTATATAGTAAATATTTAAAACTCTTTTTTTATTTTTTATATTTTGGATTTACAATCTTTTATCAATTTATAATTTAAATTTATCACATCTTTTTACAATAATTTAAACTGCAAGTATATTAAATTAATCAATTTAGAAATTGTTTTTATAATAGTCGGATTGGGCTGGGGTCAGAATTTCAATATTTTTTCAGGCTAAATTTTGACAAAATAGGGATTTGCATAACTAATTAACAAAGGCCTGTAACTACGTTTGCTAACTCTAATTGATATCATAAAGTTGTTTGCTAATTCAGTTTATATGCAATGAAGGTTTTAAGGTAGGGGGTACAGAATGCTACGTCAGTTCCCACGAAAAGAGTTCAACACTAAAAGCTGTGGATTGCGTAGATCAATCCGGACAATATAACGGACAAGTGTGCACTAACCCAAAGGAGTATGTGTTCTTTGACGATGGCCATAACACCGACGAGCTCAACAGGCAGTTGGCCGAGCAGCTATGGAGTGGAGGATCTGATTTTGTTTATCCTTGTAACATGAAGCAACTCTTTGAATATGATCCCACTACCAACATTTGTTCTAGGAATAACGATCCCCTATGTGCAGCTTAATTAATCCTTAATTAATAGCCTTAATTATAGCAATAAATAAATAGCATTCCTACGTGCCTAGGTGCGTATTAGTGGGTGGTTTCCAGTTTCTGAGTACTATTTTATTTTATTTTTTGTAATAAAGCAATTGGGGGAGAGGAAAACTTAAATCTGAATTCTGTTTCGACACTGTTGTGTTTCTACTATGGTTATTGTGTGTTTTATTTTTCAATGCCATGTATTACTTATCATCTAATTACGTCGATCGGGCTATGCAATTAACAATGTTAATAATATTAACTGTCATCTAATTATCAATTAAATGTGAAAAAATTTAAATTGGATTCCTTTCTCCCAACAATTCTAGTATATATATATATATATATATATATATATATATATAAGAGTTAGCCGATGCTTATTCCCTAGATACCATCATTGCTTCTTCTCCGGGAAAAGAAGTTCACGACCCGTAGGCCAAGGAGAAGATGCGGGTTCGATTCCCGCTATCCGCCCGAAGCAATTTTTAAAGCACTATGCCCTTCCTCGTCTTTGGGTGTCTAGGTATCCACAGTAAGCCTTTCCTCGTTTGAACCTCGCCCTTCCTCCGCAAGGTTCGTCCACGGAGGGTGAGTCCCATTTCATAATAGAAATGAATGAATTGTTCTATAGAGTTGCATTCGTCAGACCCTTTTTTTCAATTGTTAATTGTTAATGTAAATGAACCATAACTATAAAGTCCTATTCCTACTAAATTAACTTCATAATAGCATATTTAAATTATAAGAAAACTCATAGAAGCGACAATTGTGGAAATTAAACCCTTTCAATTTTTATTTGTTTGAGTATGAAAATAAATCGCTATATATATATATATATATATAAAAGAGGAAAAATTTAGCCAGGGGTTATTAAAGTAAGAAATCTTGTACTTTCTTTTTTATTAAAAGCCAAAATAAAGTTGAGGTTATTGGACAGCGAAAGAAATCCAAAGCAAAAAAGTTAATTGGTGCAGTGATTGTATATGGTTAAAAAGGTCACGAGTCGTACGTAGAAACTCTTGATTAAATCATGGCAAATTATTGAGAAGGGAATTACGACACGGACCTTTTTTTAACTTCGAAACTTCAATAATGTAGGGTACAATTTAATTTAATTTATTTATTTCATGTTTAGAAAATGTATAAATTGACATTGTGTCATTTTTAAAAGAATTTTTGAAAATTTTGAAAATATAAAATCATGCTAAAACTGAAATAATTTTAAAATTATCCTATATACTATTTTCCAATTAAATAATTACTCATATCATTCTTGAAGATTTAATCAAAACACGCCATTTTATTTAAAAAAAAAAAAATTCGAAGCACGTAATTGCATACAAGAAGAGCAGCAAGATAAACCCTGAAAGTCGTGGCAAGACGATTTTTAAGAATCAATTTAATCATGCATTTAAAAAAAAAAGAATCAATAATCATACTTTTTGCTTAGTATATAAATTACAAAGTAGTTGCTTCTTTGCATATACAAAGTCAGAATATTATTTTTTTAAAAAATAATGTGACGTTTTTCAAAAAAAAAATTGAAATATAATACTATTGGAAATATATTTTTAAAATTTTTGAATCGTTAAAAATTTATGACGGGAATTTTTTTTAATAATGATTTTTAGAAAAATAATTTAAATTTTAGAGTTTTTTTAAAAATTTTTTAAAATTTTGAAGTTTTTTACAATTCTGTAATATGAAGTTGCGAAATCTGGCGATAGAAATCACGAAATATGAATAATTGAATTTCAAACGTCGGAACCAGTACCGAAATGAAAAAATGGGCCTACTAAACGGTGAAATTAATGTCAAACCGTTTGTTGAGGATTTCACTACATTGTTGAGTGAGCCCTACTTTCTCATCTTCAAATTCTGCAACTCTGTGATAATTTTTAAAATACCTTAAAATTTAAATTATTTTTAAAAAAATATCATTAATAAAATGTCCCCAAAATGCCGGCTTTAAATATCAACAAAATTAACGTATTTACTGTAAATTGTACTAAAACCGGCAAAACATTTACCAATTTCAGTACCGTCAAAAGTACATAATTATTTTTTTAGAAAAATCGCAAACCAAATTTTCGTACATGCCTTCTACAATTTTTACATTATTCTGCTTTTGTTTTTTTTTTCTTTTTACTTTTTAAGTTGTGAAATCTGCAAACAAATTATTACTTTGGTCATTTGTTCGATTTAATTGGCTATTATATTTTTAAAAATAATATAAAAATAGAGGTTGTTATATTTGTCAAAATCATGCATATAACAAGTAAGAGTGTGCAAAATCCGACCTGATCCAAAACATTCGAATGAAATTATTCAGATTAATAAGGTCGATTCGAATTGAAGGATTGCTAAAATTTCGGGTTGGATCGGGACAAAACCCTACTAAATGCACCTTACCGAATATATATATATATATATATATATATATATATATATATATATATATATATATATATATATATATATATATATATATATATATATATATATATATATATATATATATATATATATATATATATATATATATATATATATATATATATATATTCGTCTACTTTCATCTCTCTCCCTTTCTCTCTTTACGTCCTCTAGACGTGCCGTTGTCGGTGTCTTGGTTGAGATGGAGGCGGATGAACATCATGCGGTGATAAATGTTCATGCGGTGATAAATGTTTTTTTGCCGTTGCTGGAATTTGATGGTAGAACAGTAGATCCAAATCTACTGTTTTTTTTTATATATTTTGATCTAAATGATAAATATTTTTTGGATTTTTTGATCTTGATGCTAAATAATTGTGAATATATTTTCTAAATTTTTTAATCTTGATCTTTGTATGTATTTTCTGGATTTTTTTAATACATTTTCATCTTTTTGTATATGTTTCAGATTTTTTTTTATTTATTTTTACTAATTCGAATTGAATAGGATAGTTTGAAACACAGCCCCAAAAAAAATCAAATTAATCTAAACCCAATGGATGAACATCCCTACCAACAAGATAAACCACACATTTATGCATTCTAACAATTCATTAAAAAAAAAAATACTACATAGAGTCAGCAATACAGCTGCGCAAAAAGTGCCATTGTATGAGTTGGTTTGATCTCAAATAGCCACAAACCAAATATCTCAAAAAGTGACTTAGATGAAAACCGGCAAATTCTATGCCGATTTCCATGCAAATGCTGATGCAATTGTGGAGTCCATATATGTCAAAAGTTAAGGGTTTTAAACATCCAAAATTTGAAATTCTTTTACTGTAACAAAAAAAAACCATGAATATTATTGAATTGAATACGTTGCTTTTTTGTATTTCCTGCAATCGCGTGACATGTTCGTTTCCATTTTAATTGATTTTTGTAATATTTGAAATTATGATAATACAAAGAGCAGTTTGTCATCTATGTAACAACCAGCAGGATGCTGAATGATTGACTATCAATAATGTACAAGAAAACAAAATTAAAAGAATCAAAACAAAATGAACAATAAACGTGAGCAAAATTGACAAAGACAAAATGGTCCAGAAATTAAAATAAAATCTAAATATATTAGCTAAGCTTAGAATAAAATTAAAATGCGGATGTGGACACCTCATTACACTATAAGAAAAATCCAATATCGCAACGGAAACTCCCGACGGAAATTAGCGACGGAATTGGCGTAAGAGGTACTTTTACCGACGGAAACTAATTCCGTCGGAAATTTTACCGACGGGGATGTTACCATCGTTAATCCGTCGCTAAATGAAGACCAATTATTGTCTTCTCTGCCATTTTTTACCGACGGATAAATTTCCGTAGGCAAATTTACCGACGGAAAAATATCCGTCGGCAATATTTTCTATAGTATTTACCTTAGCAAAATTTACTGACGGAAGTAGATATTCCGTAGGGAAATTTAGCGATATATTTCGGCTAATTTTTACCTACGGTTTGCTATTTTTCCATCGAAAAATCTCAAAATTTATTTTTTTATTATTCTTTTTCTCTCAAATTTCAATTTTTTATTATTTTATTTTCTCTATATAGTGAAATCGTAATCAATAATATAATATAAAATATTTAATTTACAATAATAAATTAATAGAAATCTAATAAAAATATTAAATTTATAATATTCAATAACATATCATTTTCTTACAAGTTTTTAAATTATAAATATTAACACTAGCATAGCAGTCAAATCGTTATTAGTCCCAAAAGTATTAAAATCTAAAACCCTAGACATCTTTTTTTTCTAATTTTCTCAGATTTTTCAGCAAAATAATTCTTATATATGCCACATTTATTTCAATAAAGGACCACATATCCAAACACTAAAAGCGAAGTATATGTGAACAACATGTTTCACTTTATAATATTACTCATCAATATCAATCAAACTCTTGGGATTATATTTCTTTCCCCAAATTTTTACGTTTTTACCAAAATGTCTCATATAATTAGGATTTACAAAATGGCTTGGTAGAGTATTTATCCATTGTAAGCTTCTACGCTGAGTTAGAGTGTTACCAGAAATTTTAGTGATGATTTCAAATAATTTTTATAGTTAATTTCAGTAAAAATGACTTTTAAGTATAATTTTTTGAATTGCAATTATTTTTGTATCAGAAATTTTTTTATCCCTATTATTCCGTAATTTTGGTACATATCACAGATTCAATTAATATGGATGAACAACATCATATAGAGAATTATTATGTTTTAAGGAAACGTGAACTAACATGTTTTATTGACTATCAACAACAACCAAACAATAATAAATAACAGTGCAAGAATGAGGTAATAAGTGGACAGGAATCAATTAAGTTTTGCTCAAGAAACATACAGCAATGGCAAAGCATGTAGGTTATGTCGCTAGAATTTTAAGCTTATGTACGTGTCTGAGTCTTCTAATTCCAGTTAGATGCGACGCTGTTAATGAGCAGTACTTCTTCTTAATTGGGGACTCTCTATATGACACTGAAAACAACTTGATTAGGAACCCAAGTGCCTCACTTGGGAAGTGCCCTTTTGGCAAGACCTTCTTCCGCAGGTCTAATGGAAGACTTTCTGATGGTCGTCTCGTTCCTGATTTTACAGGTGAATAAACAATGCAACACTCCTAATTCAGGTATTTACTTGGTTAATTGTTTGATTAATGGAAAAAATAAAAGGGAAATACTCATATTAATTTCACCGCATGACGGTCCAATTCTGGATCAGGAAGGAGACTTCACATTTGGTGCCAATTTCGCTTCTGGTGGTGGTGGTGTTATCGATGACGGTCCTTTTGTAAGCCATTCGTTGTTTACTTATTTCACTTTTTTTTGTTTTTTTTCTTACTTATATTTATATTATTATTTCGCTATCAAATTGTAAATAATTATTTGGTTTGCAGATTAACCTTCCAGAGCAGTATGAGTACTTTGCAATGATTATTTTTCCTATGCGTTTAATAACGCTGGTGCCAGCTTCAAACAATTGCGAGAACATGTTAATTTTGTAATTACAGCTTTTGCAGAATTAATTAAGGTACAAATATAGCTTTCTTCAAAAAAAGTAAAAAATTAAGGTGCAATTATAGCTGAACTTAATTACTCAGGAAGTCTAATTAATTTGATATTGATTGATTAAAATTTACATATTCTGTTGGAATCTTAATTGATATCACAGGTCTTCTACAAGAAAGGAGCAAGGAAATTTATGTTTCAAAATGTTTCGCCTCTTGGTTGCATACCTACGATGAAAGATCGGTTCAACATCACTGAAGGATGTGCCAGACCCCCATTAACACTTGTAATACTTCACAATGCTGCTCTGACTGAAATGGCTGAGTCGATAAAGAATTCTCCTGAATTCCCAGAATTTACTTACTCCATTTTCGATTATTACACTCTTCTTGGTGAAAGAATTAGAGAACCTGAAAAATACGGTAGGTATATGCAAAATTGATGGTACAATTTAAATTTAGTTACATGCCGGATTGTTAAATTTATAAATAATTCGGTCAAAAAAACCAACAAAACTCAATTAAAATTATTTCAGTATATCACAATTAATTTAGATAAGTTTAAAACTCAACTAAAAGTTTTAAATGTAATATGTACAGAAATATTTTCCACGCACTGATAATGGTATGTTCAATTAACCTCAGAATTTGGAGAAACTAAAACGGAAAAATCTAATAAACCTTTTGGATTTGTTTCAATTACTGAAATTATTGGAAACCTTTATATCCTAACCTTTTCAATTATTCAAATAATTGGAAACCTTTACATCATTTACTTTTGCATCATAGGCATGGATTAAATTAGTGTGAATTTGTGGTATTACATGAAGGTTTCAAGGTAGGGGGTGCTCCATGCTACGACCGACATGCTGCAGGAGAGAGATGGTCAAGAGGACTAAAAGCTTATAAAAGTATAATGCCACACACTTCTTATTAATGATTATAAGTATATATACAGTAGTACACTACGTGGAACTGAGGAAGTAACAGAGGTGTACAAGGAAACAAATACAACATGATAGAGTTTGACATGGAATCTACTATAGCATGTCCATCGTGAGAGAGTCCAAGATAGAGAAGAACTCTACCTTTTATACTCCCCTGCAAGCTGAAGAGGGAGGGAATGAACTCTCAGCTTGTCTCGAAGAAGCTGAAAATGGATTTTGGACAAAGCTTTAGTAAAAATGTCAGCTGTCTGGTCCATGGTGGAAATGTATCGGACAAGAAGAGCTTTAGACTTCACCTGATCACGAACAAAATAGAAGTCAATCTCAAAATATTTGCTATGACGATGAAACACAGGATTAGCAGTGAGGTAGACGGCACTGGGATTGTCACACCAAAGCACAGGAGGCTTAGTCATAGGGAACCCAAGCTCCCGAAGTAGCATAAGAAGCCAACTGAGCTCAGACGTAGCAGAAGCAATGGACCTATATTCAGCCTCTGTGGAGGAGCGAGACATTGTGCGTTGTTTGCGAGATGACCGGGAGATAAGACAGGAACCAAGAAACATGGCAAACCCAGTTGTCTACTTCCTATCATCAGGACAACCACCCCAATCCGCATCCGAGAAGCAATATAACTGAGATAAATCAGTTTTAGAGAAAAATAATCCATGATCCAGTGTACCCTTCAAGTATCGTAAGATGCGTTTAACAGCACTTCAATGATGTACAGTAGGAGCATGCATATACTGGGACACTTTGTTAACAGCAAAGGAGATGTCCGATCTTGTAAAGGTGAGGTATTGGAGGCTGCCAACAACACTCCGATAATGGCTAGGATTTGAAAAGGCATCACCATCACCCAGAGCTAGCTTATCCGTGGGATGGGCTGGAGAGGAGATAGATTTGCTTGCAAACATGTTGGACCTTGCAAGAATGTCTTTACTATATTTGGACTGAGTGAGAAGTAAGAAGCCATCAGACCATACTGCTTCAATACCCAAAAAATAGGAAAGAGTGCCCATGTTGCGAACAGCAAATTGTTTTTCAAGAAAGGTAATTAACTTATTGAGAAGCGTGGGATCATTTCCTTTTAAGAGGAGATCATCAACATAAATGAGACAATATAACCGGACATCACCTGAAATGAAGTAGTACAATGAGCAATCGATTTTGGAGCCAATAAACCCAAAGGACTGCAAGGAGGTGGTGAGCTTCTCATGCCACATACGTGGGGCTTGCTTAAGGCCATATAAGGACTTCTTCAGCTTACAAACAAACTGAGGATAGGAAGGATCTTCAAATCCTTGCGGCTGTGCCATATAGACCTCCTCATGAAGATCACCATGTAAGAAGGCGTTGGAAACATCGAGTTGTAAGACCCGTCAGCCAAGTGAGACAGCCAAGGTGAGAATTAACCGAATGGTTGTAGGCTTAACCACCAGACTGAAATCAATGCTCGGTCTTTGATGAAAGCCTTTAGCCACTAACCGAACTTTGTGACGATCAATAGAACCATCAGGCAGAGTTTTTGTCTTAAACACCCACTTGCATCCCACAATATTGGCATGAGGAGGGGCTGGAACCAAATCCCATGTACCATTAGACAGCAAGGCATGATACTCATCTGCCATTGCTTGACGCCAACATGCATGCCTAGAAGCTTGGAGATAGGTGGTCGGTTCAGTAGGTATGGAACTAGAGACTAATGCTTTGGGCTTTAAAGAGCTGGTTTAAGATCTTGTAGTCGTGCGAGAGGGACTAGGTGGAATAGACGGAGGCGGGACTACATGGAAGATAGATTGAGAAGCTGTATCAATCATGGTGGAACTGGGGTTAGGAGATGGGCCATATGAGCGTAAGTCAACAATTAATGGCACTGCATGGTGCGTTGATGGCTTAGGTAAGACAACAGGCTGCAAGGGACTGGTTGGAGGCTGACTCAAAGAGAGCTAGGTAGTGTGGATAACAAGTGGCATTATAGTATCTGCTGGTGGAGGAGAAGAACGAAAAAAAGGCAATTTATGTATTTTGCTCACAGAACAACCATGACATAAAGAGTTTGTCTTATTCTTATTAACAGAAGCAACAATTGAATTAAAAGCTAGCAATTTCTTAATAACTAGATCAGCAGCATGTCCAAGGCGAGCGTGCCAAGTGGATAAAGATGCAAGATGAGCTTGAATAGGTGGAGATGGAGAGATGGAAAGGTAGTAAAGACCATCTTTACTCTGGCCTCGCAACAGAATTGTCTTCGTTGCCAAATCCTTGATCAAAAAATAGTCAGCAAAAAGTTCAATAGAAATATTGTTAGAGGCAGTTAAAGAACGAACGGAAAGTAAATTTTGAGAAGCACAAGGAACAAATAAGACATCCCGAAAAATAAAAGAGGTACCGTTAAGATGACAATTGAAGGAACCAGTGGAATGAATTTTAAGTTTAGACCCATTACCTATGGTGACTTCTTCAGGCCCTTGACTCAGAGTGCAGAGCAAGATTTTCCAAACTTGAGGTGAGATGATGAGTAGCACCGGTATCCATAATTCAAGGTTGAGTCAACTTCTTTAATCGGATAAATGTCTGTGTCTTCAACGACTTCGTAAAGATATCTGCAACTTGACAATCACTCGAGCAATGCGAAATGTTGATTTGTTTCTCAGCAACCAACTCTTGAATTTTGTGATATTTGATATCAATATGTTTGCTGCGACCATGAAATACTGGATTCTTAGATAATGCAATGGCTGACTTGTTATCACAGAAAATAGTTGTAGGTGCATCCTGTTTGTGTTGCAAAAATTCCAAAATTCTCCTTATCCAAATTGCTTGAGTAGCACAATTTGCTGCTCCAATATACTCTGCTTCTGCGGTTGAAAGTGCTACCACCTGCTGCTTCTTAGAAGACCAAGAAAAAATAGTAGAACCAAGATAGAAGACATATCCTGATGTGCTTTTTGTAGTCTCAACATCTCCAACCCAATCACTATCCGTGTATCCAACAAGTTTCACAACTTCATTAGTAGAATAAAAAATTCCATCATTACTCGTACCTTTCACATATCTCAGAATTCGTTTTGCGGCAATCCCATGTGATTCTTTTGGTTCCTCCATGAATCTGCTAAGTAAGCCAACTCCAAAGGAAATATCTGGCCTTGTTGCAACTAGATATCTCAAACTCCCAATCAAGCTTTTATAAGCTGTAATATTCACAACAAGTTTTTCTATTTTATGCTTTTATATTTTTGAATTTGCCTTTCAATGGTTCGTGATATTATAATAAAAAGAGGAAATTACACGAATTGTTCCATTTCCAATTTTAGATTTCAGAAGTGCTCCGACGATTTTATAAAATTTTATCAATGCTTTTTTTTTTCACAAATACATTTTATACTGTTATTATTTCAAAAATGCCCCAAATTAAAAGAATGCCTTTTTCTAAATCATCTACTTCTGCCAATACAGATGATTCCCATTCTTCTCGTCGGAGCAGCTCCTTTCATCGCCAGAAACAAAGGAAGTCTCAACAAATATCTTCGGAAACGCTCGAATCTGTGGATTTTAATTCGAAAACGAATTCGCTTGATCTTTCTGTGAACTTACCGCATCTTTTCTTAAGCATTGCAGATTTTGGGAATCTGACCAAGTTGCTTACATATTTGCATCCTGCTTTCACCGGAAAGCAAACAGCTTAAGAATATAGCCGATACGTATACCACAAGTTAATTCCACCTTTTTTTTAGTTGTCTCTGTGTAAATTTTATGCTTTGGAGATTGATAACTAAGCAAATTCATGCATTATTAATTGTCCCGTTTCAAGAACTTCTATAAGCAATAAACACCAGATGATGGATGACTGGATTAGGCAAGTATTTCTCAGCTCTGCTTCGATCAAAATATAGAAGCGCCCTTTAATTCCTTCAACGGCAAAATAGCATTTTTCATTTGCTTTATTTAAGTTGTTTTATAAGCTGTCTTTATAAGAGCATATCTAGTAAAGATACCTTTGACATTTTTTCTGTCTTCATGTTCTTCCTCATTGTCTTTGTACAGCACCTGCAAGTTGCAATGAGATAATTAGTCTATCTTGTTGGCTCATGCTTTTGTTGAAGGTTGCTCACTTTTATTCCTCTATCAACAATATCAAGTGGCCAGATTCAGTCCAAAAATCCCTTTCGTGCTAGTTAGCTTGGTGGCTAATATATTTTTGAACAATGCCTTTAGGTTTCTCAGATTGTTTAGCCCGTTTCTAAACAAAATTGGAGTTTTGCAAAATTGCTGCTTAAAATATAGCAAACATCAGACTTGATACTGATTTGGAAATTGAGATGTTTTCAAAGCAGATAAAGTTGTGTTCTTTTGTCACACACCGAAAACAAAGGGAACTAGCAGCAAACCAACTATACCGAAACTATTTTTCTTTCCCTCTCTGTGATACTAAAACAAAAGGCACATATATCTTAGTTGGTTTTTGCAAAGTAAACCAGAATCTCAAGCCAATCATGTAATTTATGTAGTTTCTTTCATTGAAATCAATAAACTGTTTTTTTTTTTACTAAAATACAGTATATTTATTTTTATACATGAATAAATACAGTGTATTTTTTTTAAGAAACTCGATACACTATTTTATTTTCTTTTGATTAAAATACGGTATATTTACTTTTGTATATAAATATATACAGTATATTTTCTTTTTGACAAAACTCAACACACTGTATTTTCTTTTCTTTTGACTAAAATATAGTGTATTTACTTTTTATACATAAATAAATATAATGTATATTCTTTTTTATGAAACTCAATACACTATATTTTTTTTATTAAAATATAATGTATTTACTTTTTGTATATAAATAAAATGCAGTGTATTTTCTACCGGTTATTTCTCGTCCAAAAACCGTTACTGAATCCACTTAATCTCCAACACAATAATAAAAATTTTGACAAGGGTGAAGACTTTTTAATAAATAAAGATGCCATCCCATCTGATGCTATCTTACTTTCTTTGTTTCTTCTTTTAAACCAAGTAATTTTTCATTTATGTCTTTTTTTTTTTCTTTCCCTCTGTTTGTCTTTGTTTGTTTAAATTATGTGCTTTGATTTGCGTTTTGTGGGGAGTAGTGTCAGTGCTCCTAGATATCGGATGTTGTCGACAGAGAGAGATTTGAATACCGTTCCAGTTGTTTCCAACTTGCCGGAAAAGGTTCTTCCTATACTGCTGTACAGTCTAGGACCGCCGGAGGTATGCTTACTTTGAATTCTCTATTTTTATTTATTGGCCAGGGTTAAGAAATATGAATTGTTTTGTGTGGATTTTTTGTTCAAATACAGTTAATTCCACCGAGAATCCTTTCTTATTTTCTGGTTCAAAAGTCGCAAATGGATATACTAAAATGCTTGTGACTTCTGTTGGAATGAACACTGCATGGGGAGAAATGATGAGCTCCCTTGCTCGTGACTCGAATGAAAGAACACCATTACAAGCCCGACTTGACAAACTAACTTCTTTAATCGGGAAGGTTGGCTTTTCTATCGCTTTTCTAGTTCTTGTAGTCATGCTAATTCGCTATTTCACCGGAAATACAAAAGATGAGAATGGCATGACTGAATACAAAGACAGCAAAACAGTGATGATGGGGCATTTAAGAAGAAGAGTGAGCGACAGAGGTAGATGGGGCATTTTTGAAAGTAGAATTTAAAAAATCGTAATTATGAAATAAGAAATTTAAAAAATAGTATTTAAGATAGATAAAAAAATAAAATAGTGTAAATATGAAATGTATTTTCTTTTTTGTGGCAACTAATCAGTTCCATTGATTTATGAGAGAATATGCCCATGCTATATATATATATATATATATATATCATCAAATCTGGTCAAAACCCAATTGATTCAGCCATCCAGCTAGTCAACCAATTCAAATCTGGTCAAAACCCAATTGATTCGGCCATCCAGCTAGTCAACCAATTCTTTAGCTTGGACGTTTAAAATCATTATAAATTTTATTCAATTTCTATGTCTTTCTTGATTACAAAAGCATTATAATTTTTTAACTAGTCAACTAATTAAATGCTAATTGCTCTATCTTTCTTTTGAGCTTGGACTTCGAAAATCATTATAATTTTTTTCTTACTTTCTATAAATATCAGTATTTTAAATTAATTTGGATATAAATGTGTTGATTTAATCTTTAATTAATGTCACAGGATATGTATGATTATGGAGGGGCAAGGAAATTTATGTTTCAGTCTGTTTCACCGCTCGGTTGCTTACCAGTGATGAAAACTGAGTTTGACATTAGCGATGGATGTGCCAGACAACCATTGACATTTGCAGTTGTCCATAACGCTGCTCTTCCTATAGCACTTCAGTCCATAAAGGATTCTTCCAATTATAAAGAATTTAATTACTCCGTATTCGATTTCTTCACTCTCCTAGGAGAAAGAATTAGAGTTCCTGAACAGTATGGTGGGTGTACTTCATTCAACTCTTTTTAACAAAAAATATCAATTTCGTTTCTTTAACAAAAGAAAAAACTTGGACCTCTTAATATCGAAATTGTTATTCCAATTATTGCCATTTTTTTTTCCTAAAAACACTGGTATAACCACCAGATATTTTTCCCATTTGATTGGTCCATCCAATAACTGATAGACCATATCTAAACAAGTATTTTTAGATTTTTCGAGTGACAATCTAAATCTTTATTTGGTTTAAACTGAATTCATGAACATGAATTGGACACGGTTACTAGCTTGGTCGATGAATAGAATTATGAACTAAAGTCTACACAACTACTTCAATTATTTGAAACCTTTCACGTGTAAGTCCCTTTGATCTTATATTTTGATACCACATGAAGAACGAACCAGGAAACGTGGGGCGGTCAGGACTAAAAGCTGTGAATTGCGTAGATAAAAATGGACTGTATAACAGAACAGATGTGTGCACTAACCCAATCATTTATGTTTTCTTTGACGATGGCCATAACACCGACGAGCTTAACAGGCAGTTGGCCGAGAAGCTATGGAGCGGAGGATCTGATTTTGTATATCCTTATAACATGCAGCAACCCTCTGAGTATGATCCCACTACCAAGATTTGTTCTAAGAACAATGATCCCCTCTGTGCAGCTTAATTAATCCTGAATCAATAGCCTTAATTATAGCAATAAATAAATAGCATTCCTACGTACCTAGGTACCTATTAGAGGGTGCTTTCCAGTTTTTTATTTTTCTATAAAGCAGTTGGAAGATAGGAAAACTTAAATTTGAAACATCTTCCAAACTGCTGTATTTCTACTATGGTTGCTGTTGTATTTCTACTATGGTTGTTGTGTGTTTTATTTTTCAATGCTATGTATTACTTATCATATAATTACGTCGGGCTATGCAATTAACAATATTAACAATGACTAATATTAATATTAACAATATTACTTATCATCTAATTATAGTCAATACTCAAGTAAATGTGAAAAAAAAAATATTCAATACTCAAGTAAATGTGAAAAAAAAAAATAAATTCGATTCCTTTTATAATTACTTATATAAAAAAGGAACTGAATTATAGTCAATACTCAATATTAGGTCCTGAATTTATAAATTCTTTTTTTCTAAATGGTTCCATATTTTTAATAACCTATGTACAAAATCAACACCATGTGTTACATGTGCATGTAAAATAAAACTATTACTAAATAATTGTAAATTTAAAACAAGAAAATTACACATAATTATAATATATTTATTTATCTCATAATATACAAATGAAATTAATATGTCATGTGTTTTGGGTGGCAAAACTACTATCATTTTAAAACGTAATATTACCATTAATTATATGCAATATTTAATTTTTAAAATATTCACTTTCTCGACTAATTTTTTCTTAACAATATTACTGTATTTAAACAAATGAAAAATTGTTTCTATATTTTTAAAATACATTAATTGCACCAATATTTAAAACAAACACAATGTCACTTTATATTAATTAAATTACACACATTTTTTCGGGATCAATAATTTATTTTACATAAAAAAACTAATTAGTTACATAGTAACACAATTAAATTTAGACTTAAATAAAACATACAAAACATATGCATTTAGTTTATTTATATTCAATAACTATTTATAAACCTAATATATATAACTAAAACCATTAATTAATTAAATATAACATATAAAACACATGCAAAATGTGTATAAAAAAATATCATTCACTTATTTTATATACAAATTAACCACAAATCTTGACATAATGTACCTAATAAAGAAATTTTTAATTAACATCAACATTAATTTTCCCACCATATATCAAATTATTATTCCAATAACTACCATTATAACATATTGTACAACGTTAAATAAAATAAATAGTCATAACTTGCCCTTTTTTTCTTTGTTTCTCTAAATTCATCAACAACAAATTCCTACACATTACAAAATGACAATGTAAATCAGTACACTACAAGAAAATTTCATTTTCCCGACGGCAATTGCCGACGGAATTGAGTGAATTTCCGTAGGGAAACCAAATTACCGACGGCATTTAGCGACAAAAAATGGCGAAGGAAAACGATTGTAGGTACATTTACCGACGGATAATATTACCGTCGCTAATTCCGTCGAGAGGTGCAGACCAAAAACTGTCATCATTAGCCATATTTACCGACAGAATTATATTTTCCGTTGGAAATTTTACCGACAGAAATAAGTATTTCGTAGACAAATTTTCGATGGAATGATTAATTCTGTAGGCAAATTTAACGACGGTAGTTATTTCCGTCGGTAAATTTGCCTTCTGCTAAAAACATTTGAGACAGACTATCCGTCACTATTCCATCACTAAAAATATTATATATCGTTAATAATTAGCTAAGATCATTATTTCTTATATATTTTTTCAGCCTGGGCTTGTTTTGGTATATCAACTTGCACCATTCATCACTATGCTGTCATTTTTAACAACCAATTATTTGAACAAAAAGAATATATATATATATATATATATATATATATATATATATATATATATATATATATATATATATATATATATATGACTTCATACACTATAACATTTATATTATATCACTTATAATAATAAAAGTAAAATATATTAATATTAATTTTCTTGCTAGGAAGATTTATCATTTTTCTCATGAATTCAGAACTTATGTGAAAACACCCAAACATGCAAAAGACTAGATAAGATAACATCAAAATAAACTAAAGTTGAGGCCTTTTATGAGTTAGAGATAAACACATATCTATATGTTTTAAAGGAAAAAAGGATGTCACATTCTTAATCAATTAGCAGCACAGATTTTGGATTAAAAAAAAAAAATAAGTTGGAACATGAGCTAAGGAATAAAACTAAGTGACAATAATAACCATATAAGTTCAAGGCTACATTTGCATGTAACAACATAAAATAAAGCACATTTACCTGAGAAATTCACTTATTTTGCTGGCTGAATTACTACAACCTGCGACTGCTTCACTACTTCAACTGCTTACCTACAATGAAATTATATATAATTCATCAAAATTTATAATGTTTTGCTTCATTCATGTCATTATCATGTCACCACCCAGTCTTCATCATTGTTTTTGAGAAAAAAAAGTAATTAATGCCTATATATATATAAAAGATTTTCTAGGTGGAATTGTTTTGCGTAAGATATATTAAAAAAGAACCAAATATCTATCATAAGAAAGAATATGATATGGGACAGGGTCATGATTGTGCTTATGTGACTAATAAGATATGGGATTCTAAATAGGGTCTGATTGAGCTTATGAGACCTTTAACCATAATTCTAGATTATTAGGGTCTGGCACAATTGACTTGGGAAGCTGTAAAGAGTGTTTGTAGAATTGATAATCAGAGAATGATGAACATCAGTTACCGTTGATAAGAACAACCACAATAATAAACAAAATACTATAAAATCCAACAAGTTATATATTTCCCTCTCTAACAAAGAAAAAATAAATCAATTAGACATCAAAGATGTAATAAAAGGATAGTTTCGCCATTACAAAATGCATCTGCAAGAGCAAACATATAATAGCAGTAAAATAATAAGCATTATAGCATCTGTGAAATAAACATCAGAGTCATAAATCAATCATCATTATTATGATTCAATATTGTAAAGTTCATTGAAAAACAGTCAGGACAATGTCAGTTAGCAGCCAGAAACTCAGAATCTATATGCAAAAGAACTTAAGAATTACTATTATTATTAATATTTATATAACCATACATATAACTATTCGATGTTAATACAATCCCATTCTCATGCCTCAAATCACCTGATTATGAATTGACAGATTCATAATTTGATGTATAAAATATAAATCATTGAAAAAAATCATGAATTGACACAACATGAAATACACTAATTGGAACATTGTAAATATAGCTATGTACTTGAATGGAACCGACTCTTTGAAAGAAGCATAAAACCCCTCCAAAACCCTGCCAAACCCAATTGTATACATATCAGATTCTGATTGTAGTTGTTTATGTTTTTAAATTAAGTGGCGATACAGTTTTATCAATGGAACTTACTTGTAGCACCTGCCAGGCGTGATGAAGAGGAGTAGTATTCTTTCCCAGAATTGATTACCAGGCAGACTGTCGATGGCCATGTACATGAAATATCCCCAGAGAACTGATGTGGGGATTTGCTTGATTGCCAGTACTGCACATACCAATGCTGCTACCAGAAGTGACTGCAATAAATTACTCACTCTTTGCTCATTAACTCGGACAGGCAAGTACGTGTCAATGTACTTCTTAGGATCAAATGCATCGAATCGATTTTCTCCCTTGTTCTCCCCTTTCATGACTGCCTCCTTCAAATCTTTAAGGTCTTTAGCTACTGTTGTCTGCCAGTAGTAAGTTCCTTACAGGTCAAAGATCTGTATAAAGAGGCTGAATGGGTATCTAACTAAACAATTACTGAAGGGCTTACAACTGGACTGCTATCCATCTCAATGAAAACATCTTGCATCTTTCCATACATTTCAGAATTGGTAGCTTTAAGCTTAATGCTTTCCTTAGCACTCTCCTTCATTTTCATTCTGATCAACCGCGTGAGAGGGCAATGAGACTTGTAACCATTTTACTCAAATGAACAACACTTCAACTGAATTTTTTGCTTTACCTGTCGTTTCAGAATAGCAAGGCTCGTTGTATCCATAGGAGATTGAGGCAGGACTCCATTAGAATGAGGTAATCCAATCAATCCGCAAAGCAAAGTCTGAATCCATTGAGTTATTGAATGAACATGAAGCTTATAAAGAAATAGAAAACAAAGCCAGTGTTTATGGGTTATACCATAAATCATAACAGCAAGATGTCATGATGGTATGCAGAAGGAGTTTTAAGATTGAACTCTTTCTGCTGTGCTAGTTGTGAAGCAATGCTGTGATAAAAAAAGTAGAGTCCTGCTATCATCACAGCAGGAACAAAGGCAACAAATATGTAGGCCGGAGGAACATTTCCCATATCCTGAAATTTCACTATGTATGCAAATAATTTGTATAAGCATCAAGAATGGGAATTGAATAAAAACTAGGAATACCAAAATTTGGTTACCTTGATTACAGTCCATTAGTCCAATGGTGAGAGGATGTAGACTCCCAAAGGAGAGGGCTAAAGAGCCTTCTTGGAATTCCCGAAGGAGTTTTGTTTGGTACACTGAATGATATATATACCCTGCAAATCAAGCTTTAAAAACTGGACTAAAAAAAGGAAGAAATTTCATTAAATTAATAGGTAAAGGGGTGATATATATACCATCCAGTCCAAGCCAGGAAGAGTTTTTGTGCCAAATCCTGCCTTTCTTTGGCAAATTTGAACCACAACCTAATATAATATATACATATTTGTGATAAGATAATCAAATCCTATTTGTTACTGTAAAACAAGTGCTTGTGGCTGCAATTCGTCTAAAGTCGTGATAGTGATAACAAGCATTCCCCATGAATTGAATTATTGTTACAAAGTGAAGAGAAACTATCCTTATATATATATATATATTGGTAGATTGTATTGAGCTATTTATAATGTTTGAACTTGTACACATAATAAGAGGAACATTAAGTGTTTAAAATAATTTTAAAAATTGTGATTTTGTATACAACAACTAATAAAAAATTTCACGTAATTGGATAAAATTCTAATGGTTTAAAATGTAAATAATATACACAAAATTGAACTTAAATCTAAAATCTATTTTCAATGAAATACGGATCACTAATCCAAGACAACAGAGTAAAACTCTTTGCAACACAACTATGATCATGCAATACAATAGACACTCAAATCATAGCAACTGAAATGCTATAAAATCTATCTTGTTCAAATTTCCCATCTAACACTCAACCAATAGGTGCATATACTGTCTTTCTCTTACAACCAATAAAATCTGATTAAACCTGAAAAACAAATGAGCTATTTTGCACATCTGGACAACCAAACCAGTTATCAAGGTATGAATATCTAGCTAGCAATGTTTTCAAGTACCTTTGCATTAGATAACAATCATACCGGCAAAAGCAGCATAAAGGTGAAAAGCTGCAGTTTCATTTTTTTCACTAAATTTTGTTATATGCAGTAAAGTAAATGCTGGTTTGGTAATTTCCCGACAGAATCGTAATTTTCCTACGGAACGATGATTGCGTCGGTAAATTTTGTGTGAAATTTTAGCCGCAAAATATTAGAGCCAAATTTACGACGGATTTTAATGAATCCGCCGCCAATTTTCGTCGGTAAATTTGGGCGGCAAATTTCTCTCCATTATTTACGACGGATTTATTATTCCATCGCAAAATACATATTTTCAGACATTTTTTCCTATGAAAAACATTTTTCCATTGGTAATTGCCTACGAAAAATATTCCGTGGGTATTTGAGAATTTTCTTGTAGTGATACTTATCATTTTTATTTATAAAATTAACAAAAAAAATTATATTAACCAATTTTATTTAAAAACTTAACAAAAATATTATACTAACATTTTACTTGTATGATATTAACTTACTTCTTTCTGCATGCAAATAAAAAAAAAAACTATTGATTTGGTGTAATTTTTTAGGCAAATAATGGGAGAGATCATGGGAGATGGCTATGGAGCTTCTTTGGTTTTTTGGAACGAAGAAGAGGAGGTTGTAGAATGCAGAAATGAAGAACGAAAATGCTTAAGTCTGTGGGTGAGTTGGTGGTCAACGCACAGTCTGTTGTCTTCACGTGGGCTGACAGAGGGTGATGGAAGACGCTGCAGACACAAGCGTTCTCCACTGACAATGCTGCTGAAGTCTGCGTCTTTCAACATGTCACGTGGCTCCCTTACTTGATGGATCACGTTGAACACAACAGATTCTTCTAACCCCAACTCCATTTTCGAAAATATTTTCTGATACACTCCAGAAATATAAATCTTTATTTAAAAAGCATTATTTAAAAATTTTTCCATTGAAATGGTGATTAGTGTAAATTCTTTTTATGTAATTCTCAAGAAAATTTTAGATGAAGATTTTGTTTCTTCTTTGTGAAAAAAAAAAGTATTATTATCATTATTATTATTATTCTTGTTGTTGTTATTTTTATCTTTTAATATTGTTATTATTATTATTTTTATCAATTACAATTAAATATCAAAATATGTTTTACACCAATTGTCAAATATACAACCGATAATTATTTCTTTTATCTGCAATATTTTTAATTTTCATTTTAAAATTTTGGAGAGATGCGGCATAGTACCATACTAATTTAAAAAAAAACCTTCCAAGCACTATTATTTAAAATTTGAACAAAAAAATTAAAAATAATTTCATACATGGTTCTTAAATTCTGAATATTAAAAATAAAAGTAAAAAAGTTTAAATAACTTATTCATAAAAGAATAATTAGAATTGGTTGAAACTCTTGACAACAACAAAAAAAAATTGGTTGAAACTCACCAGTATTAAAATCAAGAATATTTCACGATTTGGAAAAACTCAAAAGATTAATTGATTTTTGTAATATTTGAAATAATCAAGGTTATTTTTCCCTTTAATATATACCAGCAAAATAAGATTTAGCTTGTTTCTTTCTTTTGTATTTCCAAAATTCTGCATGTCGTATCAAAATCTCTCTTTTGCATATATTCTTTTTGGAAATTCATTTGGTAATTGTACTAGTACTTTAGACTGCTGAGCATTTTTTTAATCTTTTTTTCCCCATTTTTAAGCTAATTTTAGCAACTATGGTACATGCTTAATGTAGGAATACATTACATTGATTCATTTTTTACTTTAATTCTCTCTATGGAATTCTCTTTGGATTTTGCAGGTATTGTTCATCATTGATAATAAGGTAAGTGTTTCTTTTTCTTCTTTTTTACTCTCAGATTTCAGTGCATATGGTTTCTTTATATATGTTTTTGTTTTATTGTTCTTTGAATAGTGAATAATTCTATGTTTTCCTAATTAATTCTATGGCAGGCAAGCATTTGAATCACAACTGTTGTTGATTGATCCTTTTAACTTTTTTTTTCTGCCTCCTTAATTTACTGCTCAACCCACAGTAACAGATTCAACCACTTAAGGAATCAGTCTTCTCGTGTTTTTTGCTACATATTTTACTTTGTTTTTGAAAATTTCTAGATGAAAATTCTTTAAGATGAGATAATTTTTCTCAAGTGGCTATGATTTTTATCAACTGAAAAATGCTTTTCTTTTTCTATGGTTTCTTGCTGTCTTCATCTATACTTTCTATTTGTGTTGGCTTTGTACTGCCAGCTTTAAGTGAATCAAATTACTCTGTTGTATTTGAAATTTGAATGATTCGTATTTTCAAGTTTGAGCTGGTTGTAATTTGCAGATATAAAAAAAAAATTAAATTATAAGAGCTACTTAATTAATTTGGCTACAAGTTCAACAATATTTTGATCTAAAAATCCACCTTCTTGTATTGCCTCTATACCAGATTCTGTTTTGGATGAAGGTAAGGGCAAAATCAACTTCTTTCACCTTCTTCTTTGCATTACCTCTGTGCCAAATTACGTTTCTGTCTCTTTCTTGTTTATTTCCTTGTTTTCTTTAGCATTTGGTGCATTCTTAATTAGTTGGGGAAAAATATTGAAAATTGTGCATCTGTTGATTGAAATGGAATTTGATTTTTGATCTATAAAAGAATTGGATTTTGATTTCTATAACTGAAGAGAAGATTGAAATTATTGGGATTTCGATTATTAATTAATGAATTTGAGTTCTTCATGTCAACTTTTACGGCCCATCAATATGTATTCTCTCAACTGGTTGACTTACTTAGAATCACATCCACCATGAAGGTAACAAAACTTATATTTTTTTAGCTCTCTTTTATTGTGAATTTGTTTGGGTAAATGAGAAAATAGATATGGTAACTAAACTTAGGTTATTTAGTTGAACTTGATAACTTCGTTGGGTAATGAGCCACTGTGGAAAGTGTCGTGAATACAAAAGGTGTTATCTTCAGGATCAGCAGGAGATGAGCGCACTAATGGTGCTTTCTTGTAGATAAGTCGGACTTGATGCCTCACGTAAAGATTATTAGTTATTAAAATATGATATTTCCATGCATGCAGCTGCCAAGTTGGGACTATGCTTTATTCCACCATATATGAATCAGAGTAACGATTTCACACATGGTGCCAATTTTGCTTCTGCTGGTTCTGGAGTTTCTGATGAGCACACAAATTGTGTAAGCCATCCATTACAATTTGCAAGTTTTTCCATTTTATAAATTTTAATTTGCCTTTCAATTTTTCGTGATATTATAATAAAAACCTAATCAGTCCCATCAATTTATAAGAGAATAGTTAATAGTTTAATCCAGCCCATGCTATATATATATATATGGTCAAAACCCAATTGATTCAGCCATCCAGCTAGTCAACCCATTCTTTTTTCTACTATTAAATGTTAAAAGTATATTTTTTGAGCTTGGACTTTTAAAATCGTTATAAATTTTATTCAATTTCTATGTCTTTCTTAATTACAAAAGCATTATAATTTTTTAACTAATCAACTAATTAAATGCCAATTGCTCTATCTTGCTTTCGAGCTTGGACTTCCAAAATCATTATAATTTTTTTCTTACTTTCTATAAATTTATTATTATAAATATCAGTAATTTAGATTTTTTTACCTATAGTTTTCTATTTATTTTATTTTATTTTTCAATCTTGTGGCAGTATGACAAACTATTTGTTTCGCAGATTAACCTTGGAGATCAGTATAAAAACTACACAAATCTTGTAGAAACTTGGAGAAATGAACTGGGTGATGAAGCCAATAGAAGATTAAAGAAAGCTGTTTACCTGATAAGCATGGGAGGTAACGATTATTTTTCCTACAGCACAAACAATAAAAATGCCTCCTCCCAAATGCAAGATTATGTTCGTGAAGTAGTTACAAACTTGTCGGACGTGATTAAGGTACAATTTATTAGGAATATGTTTTGATGCCAAGAGAATTGATTGATTAATTAATTAATTTGGATATAAATGTGTTGATTTAATCTTAAATTAATGTCACAGGATATGTATGATTATGGAGGGGCAAGGAAATTTATGTTTCAGTCTGTTTCGGCTCTTGGTTGCATACCTGACTTGAAAGAACAGTTTAACATTAGTGATGGATGTGCCAGACAACCATTGACACTCACAGTTCTCCATAATGCTGCTCTTCCTATAGCACTTCGGTCCATAAAGGATTCTTCCAATTATAAAGAATTTAATTACTCTCTCTTCGATTTCTTCAGTCTCCTCAGAAAAGAATTAGTGATCCTGAAAATTATGGTGGGTATACTTCATTCAACTCTTTTTAGCAAAAACATACTGATAGAGAATGGCAATGCTAGGCCCATAAGTGTGAAGGCCCCTTATGCACCAAAAGGAATTCCTATTAGTGAAGGAAGCCCCACACACTTATAAACCACTAACTGCCTAGACAGTTAACCGATGTGAAATTCGTAACATTGCCCCCTCCATCAACAGCCGACGTCCACGGCGGCTGACACCCACTGGCGGCCTCTCCCCAAGGGTTCCTCTCTTGGGCCGCTTTCACCTCTTCTCTTTTGGGCTGCTTGTCACCCACTGGCGGCTTCTCCCATGGGGTTCCTCTTCTGGGTTCATTTCCCACAGACGGCGCCAATTGATAGAGAATGGCAATGCTAGGCCCATAAGTGTGAAGGCCCCTTATTCACCAAAAGGAATTCCTATTAGTGAAGGAAGCTCCACACACTTATAAGCCACTAACTGCCTAGACAGTTAACCGATGTGGAATTCGTAACACATACATATATATATATATATATATATATATATATATATATATATATATATATATATATATATATATATATATATATATATATATATATCAATTGTTTTTCTTTAATAAAAGAAAAAACTTGGACCTTTTAATATCGAAATTGAATAGAATTATGAACTAAAGTCTACACAACTACTTCAATTATTTGAAACCTTTCTCGTGTAAGTCCCTTTAATCTTATATTTTGATATTTCAATTGGTTTGGGTAATTAATTTGCATAACTAATTAACCAAAGCCTATTAACTGAGCCTGCTTAACTCTAATTAATTGATATCATAAGCTTTTGATAATTCAGTGGTATTACATATATACATATCTGCAACAGGAAATCTTAAGGTGGGGGATTTTCCATGCTACGTGAAGAAGAACGAACGAGGAATAGTGAGGCTGTCAGGACAAGAAGCTGTGAATTGCGGAGATGAAAATAGACTGCATAACAAAATAGATGTGTGCCCTCTACCATATTGCGTAGATGGAAATGGACTGTATAATGGAACAGATGTGTGCACTAACCCATGCGAGTATGTTTTCTTTGACGGTGGCCATAACACCGACGAGCTCAACGGGCAGTTGGCCGAGCAGCTATGGAGCGGAGGATCTGATTTTGTATATCCTTATAACATGCAGCAACTCTCTGAATATGATCCCACTACCAAGATTTGTTCTAAGAATAATGATGCCCTTTGTGCAGCTTAATTAATTATTAATCAATAACCTTAATTATAGCAATAAATAAATAGCATTCCTACGTACCTAGGTACCTATTAGAGGGTGCTTTCCAGTTTTTTCTTTTTCTATAAAGCAATTGGAAGATACGAAAACTTAAAATTTGTAACATCTTCCAAACTGCTGTATTTCTACTATGGTTGCTGTTGTATTTCTACAATGGTTGTTGCGTGTTTTATTTTTCAATGCCATGTATTACTTATCATCTAATTACGTCGGGCTATGCAATTGACAATATTAACAATGCTAATGTTAATATCAACAATATTACTTATCATCTAATTATAGTAAATACTCAATTAAATGAGAAAAAATTTTAAATTCGATTCCTTTTATAATTACTTATATAAAAAAGGAAAATTTTAGAGTTATTAAGGACAAAGAAATTTTGTCCTTTCTTTTTATTAAAAGCCAAAACAACGTTATTGGACAGCAAAAGAAATCCAAAGCAAAACAGTTAATTAGCGTTATAATTCTATATGGATAAAAAGTAGAAGTGAGTGTGTACGGGTTAATTGATTTATTAATTATTTTATTAATTTTAATTAACCGTTATATCGGTTTCAATTTTTAATTAATTTTTTTAATCGGTTTAATGATTAACCACTAAAAATTTTAAAATATAAATTTAATAAATTATAAAATTTGTAATATTATTTTTAATAGTTAAAAATACTTTAGAAATTTGAAAATACAAATAATTATAATATCCATTAAAAAATTAAAAAAATAAAATTTTCATAATTAATTATAAGAATTAAATATATCAATATTAAGCTAATAACAAAGTGCTAATTATATATATGTAATGAATAAATAATAGTAAAAAAAAGATAATATCAATACTTAAACGGTTAATAAACAATTAACCGTCAGTTTTTAAAAATAAAAATTGTAAATTTAAATTTTCGATTTGATTAATTTAAAAATCGATTTTTTAGCTAACCAAAATTTCAATTTTTTTTTCTCAAGGCTGATAAAAACTTCACAGTCATACTTAGAAGCTTTTGATTAAGTCTTTCTAAATTATTGAGAATGCAATTACTGTTCCGACCTTTTGTACCTTTGGAACTTCAATAATGCAGATTACAATTTAATTTATTTTTTCTTTAATTTCACGTTTAGAAATTGTATAAATTGACATTTTGTCATTTTTTGAAAGAAATTTTGAAAATATAAAATCTTTTTAAAAACTGAAATAATTTTAAAATTATCCTATATAATATTAATTAATTAATTAATTAAGGTTCATGTTAAATGTGAAATCATTTTAATGAAAAATAAATGTCTATTTTGTATAAGAGAGAAAAGTCAAGAGAATGATTTGTCCATGCATTACTTTTGACTATTTTCCAATTAAATAATTACTCATATCATTTTTGAAGATCTAATCAAAACACTACATTTCACTCAAAAAAATCAAAGCACGTAACCGCATAAAAGAAGAGCAGCAAGATAAATCCCTGGAGGTCGTGGCAAGACGATTTTTAAGAATCAATTTAACCATGCATTTAGACCTGGCAAAATTGACCCAAATCCATGGGTCGACTCAAATTTATCCAAAAAAAATTGATCCAAACCCAACCCAATCCATATAAATATTCATTGGGTCAACCCAAAATTGACCCATTTTATTTTTCAATCCAACCCAATCCAACCCAATATCCATTGGGTCAACCTAAAATTGACCCATCTCACTTTTCAACCCATTTGGTGTTTTCAAGATTCAAAGATCTTGACCCATTGGGTGTTTTCAAGATTCAAAGATCTTGATCCATTGGATATTAACTTAATGGATATTTTATGTGATTTTGTAATAATAATAAGAAGAAGAAGGATTATGCATTATTCTTCTTATTATTATTATTACAAAATCACATTATTATTACAATTGACCAGAGAAGTTATTTTCACAATCATACATACGGAAACACGTAACATGGATCAACAGATACAACATGCAAGCAAGTTCATGAGCAAGATGTGGTAAGATATACGTGATTACTAGAAAAATATAAGGAAAACAATAAAAACGGATTTAAGACAGTGGAAGAAAATGACATCACGATATTAAGTATATATCCGTCAACATCTATAAATACTAGTACACCTTGGCATTGATTATCATTTTCACTAGTATGAAAATAATAATAATAATTATCATTTTCGTTAAAATTTAAAAATAATAAATAAATTTAAATTTAATATTAGATTTCATAATAAAAATTAAATTATTAAATTTATTAAAAGATAAAATAAATTATATTATATTAATGTTTTTAAAAATAAACATTCAAAATTAACTCAAATCCATGGATCGATCCAAATCAACCCAACCCATTAATGACCCAACCCATTAATGACCCATATTTTTTGACCCATTAATGATCCAATTCATTAATGACCCATCCATTAATGACCCAACCCAAACCCATCCAACCCACCCATTTGCCACCTCTATATGCATTCAAAAAAAGAAAATCAATAATCATACTTTTGCGAGGTATATAAATTATAAAGTAATTGCTTCTTTGCACATAAAAAAGTCAGAATATTATGGTTTTAAAAAAAATAATAATGTGAATTTTTCAAAAAAGATCGAAATATATCGCTACAATAAACATATTTAAAATTTTTGAATTTCTAAAAATCTATAATAGAGGTCACCGATTTTAAATATCAGTGAAATTGTACTAACATTAACATCGGCAAAGCATGTGCAAATTTCAGTACAAACATTAGGACAGAATTTTTTAATAAAAATTGCAGACTAAATTTACGTACATGCCTTCGACAATTTTTACATCCTGCTTTTTTTATTTTTCTTTTCTTTATTATTTTTAATTTATGAAATCTGAAAATAATAGTTTTTACACGAATTGTCAAATATACAACTGATAATTATTTCTTTTATCTGCTATATTTTTAATTTTCATTTTCTAATTTTGGAGAGATGCCCCATAGCAGCATACTAATTAAAAAAAAAAAAGGTAATCTTCCAAGCACTATTATTTAAAATTTGAACAAAAAAAAAACAATTTCATACGTGGTTCTTAAATTTTGAATATTAAAAATAAAAGTAAAAAATTTTAAATAACTTATTCATAAAAGAATAATTAGAATTGGTTGAAACTCTTGACAAAAAAAAAAAAAAAAGGTTGAAACTTACCAGTATTAAAATCAAGAATATTTCACGATTTGGAAAAATTCAAAAGATTAATCGATCTATAGTTTACATTTGTGTTGGCTTTGTACCGCGAGCTTTAAGTGGATCAAATTATTCTGTTGTATTTGAAATTTGAATGGTTCATATTTTCAAGTTTGAGCTGGTTGGAATTTGCAGATATGAAAAATTTAAATTATAAGAGCTACTTAATTAATTTGGTTGCAAATTCAACAATATTTTGATCTTAAAATCCACCTTCTTGCATTGCCTCTATACCAGATTCTGTTTTGGATGAAGGTAAGAGCAAAATCAACTTCTTTCACCTTCTTCGTTGCATTACCTCTGTACCAAATCATGTTTCTGTCTCTTTCTTGTTCATTTCCCTGTTTTCTTCAGCATTTGCTGCATTTTTAGTTGGGGAAAAATATTGAAAATTGAGCATCTGTTGATTGAAATGGAATTTGATTTTTGATCTATAAAAGAATTGGATTTTGATTTCTATAACTGAAGAGAAGATTGAAATTATTGGGATTTCAATTATTAATTAATGAATTTGAGTTCTTCATGTTAACTTTTAAAGCCCATCAATATGTATTCTCTCAACTGGTTGACTTACTTGGAATCACATCCACCATGGAGGTAACAAAACTTAGATTTTTTTAGCTCTCTTTTATTGTGAATTTGTTTAGGTAAATGAGAAAATAGATATGGTAATTAAACTTAGGTTTTTTAGTTGAACTTGATAACTTAGTTGGGTAATGAGCCACAGGGGAAAGTGTGAAAAAAATGTATGTCAATCCATTTGTCTTAATCAAATCCAAATTGAGTCATCCATCCAAATTGGATCTTGTTAAGATGATGGGTTTCCAAGCTTATAAATCCATGCCACTCCCTTTGTCTTTCCAATGTGGGATATGGGAAGCTTGTGAACATGACATTTTCATGATTTTTTTTTACTTTCTTAACCATTGAATCCATCACATTTTCATGGTTTTTTTTTGCTTTAACCATTTCTAATTCTTTCATGGGATATGTATGTGATGGTTAAAGCCAAAAAAAAATCATGAAAGAATAAAATTTGAAAAGATTATTCTTTTTTCATGATTTTTTTTACTTTCTTAACCATTGAATCCATCACATTTTCATGATTTTTTTTGGCTTTAACCATCACATACACATTCCATGAAAGAATTAGAAATGGTTAAAATAAAAAAATTATGAAAATGTGATGGATTCAATGATTAAAAAAGCAAGAAAAATCATGAAAATATCATATTTTCAAGCTTTCCATATTTCACATTGGAAAGACAAAGGGAGTGACATAGGTTTATAAGCTTGGAAGCCCATCACCTTAACAAGACCCAATTTGGATGGATGATCCAATTTGGATTTGGTTAACCCAAATGGGTTTATATGTATTCTTTTCGCATTTGTTTATTTCAACAGGTGGCGTGGCAGCTGACATGACATCTTTACGTGCCACATCATCATTTTTGCAAGAGCGGTTGACGTGGCATGCGACGTCATTGCCACATCATCATTTCGGTAAGGGGCTGCTGACGTGACATGCCATGTCATCATTCCGGCCCGGATTATCACCGAAAACCGGTGAACATGATTTTTATGTAAAAATGTACTAAGTTCCGTGATATTTCTGTTAGAAAAAATAAATTAGTTACCTTTTGATAATAAAGGCTAATTTCAGTGATTATAGTTGAAATTGACCCTTAATTTGATTATGTCATGAACTTCAACTAAACAATCCAAAGGTACAAAAGGTCGGAACAGTAATTGCATATTGCGGATTTTATTTTTAATAGAATGTTTTACGTTATTGTTGGATGGTCTATAGATTTGGATTAATATTTATATTGAAAACAGTATTTGGATATTTGCTATGTTCCATGAATCATTTATATTAAGTCAAATAGGATCTAATTTATTTAGCATGAAAAATAGCAATATGATAAAAAAATAATAAAAGTTATGAAAGATTTTTTCATCAATAAATTTTGAAACAACAAAATATCTGACCCGCTGTAATATTAAATTGCCGATGGAAGTTTATTCATTTACTGACGGAAATCTATTGGTAAACTTACTGACAGAAAAAATGAGTGAATAACCTACACTTGTTTTACGGACGGATTCATTTCCATCGGTAATCCATCGGAAAAGTGCTTTACTGTCAGATTTTTGCTCAAAACCATTGGTAAAATCCGTCAATAAAACCTATTTTTTTAGTGGTTCTAAATTATTTCATAGCTTTTACTGAATTAGCGATGGATTCTCAGTCATGAAATGATGTTCTAGTTTATATTTGATATTGGTACTAAAAATGCGAGTAAAAAGTTTAGCGACGATTTCTTCTATTTTTCTGTAAGATATACCAATGGATATTTTTCATTATAAATTCTTTATAAAGATTAACATTACATGCATGCTTATCTTTTTTTATTTTTCTTTTCAAAATAAAAACATAAAAGTCACTGTTCAAAGAAATTATGATTGAAATATACAATGCGGGCATCACATGCGTGCCCTGATTTACTACTCAAGAAACTATTAAAAGAAATACAATATTTATTTATCAATTATTTTAATTAATAAATTTGAGTTCAGTGGACTCAGATGTAATCTGCTTGTGGAGAAAAGATAGGTCTCTAATATTTCAGACACCTAATGCTATTATCATACGATAGCTAATAAGGGGAAAACTATATATTAATTAATAAAAGACAAAAACTAATTGAAAAGGAATCAAACTAGTAGGTCGCCAACAAGAACAATACTAGGAATATAACAAATTAAATTAATTAAAAAACAAGAAAACAAAAGGAAAACAAGAGGTCTTTTTTCATTGATATAATATTAGGAATAAAACAAATATTAATTAAATACAAGAAGACAAAAGAAAAAGAATCAACTAGTGAATCACAAAAGCAAACAATAAAAGAAGGAATAAACTGGAACAACGTTGTAAAAAACTTAGTACTATTGAGAGTTGGAGATAACTCCACCTATTAAGGGTGAGAAAAAAAATCGAAAAATCGGTACGAAATTAAAGCAATTTTTTATATTAATCGATTCGATAAATTTTGTTATAATTTTTAATTTTTTATATATTTTATACTTTATTACGGTTTCAATTTTTAGATACTGGTTAATTTTTAGTTTATAGTTAATCGATTCATATATATATATATATATATATTTTTTTTTTTATTTTTATACCTTAA
The DNA here is from genome assembly GCA_037975025.1 of Excoecaria agallocha. Classification (NCBI taxonomy): domain Eukaryota; kingdom Viridiplantae; phylum Streptophyta; class Magnoliopsida; order Malpighiales; family Euphorbiaceae; genus Excoecaria; species Excoecaria agallocha. Next base: position 1,057,484 of record CM075812.1, read on the forward strand.
ATTTTTTTTATTTCTCTTTAAAACTTACATAAAATAATAATTTAAAATATATTTAAATTATATTTTTATTTTTATATCTTAATTTTTAATATTTTTCTATAAAATTTATATAATACTTTAAAATAAATTTATATTATGGAATTTTTTTAATAATATAGTAATATCTATATGTAGTAACCGATTAACTTTTATATATGTTATTTTTTATCATATATTGGTATTCATATTTTACTCAATAATATTTAATTATATTTTTTATATTTTAACATTTAATATTATTCAAAATTTTATATGATTTAGAATCAAATAAATATCAAATCTATTTTATAATATTAGCTATTAATTTGTTAAACGTGAATTTTGACTAGTAAATTATGTTTATTTTGCAATTTTTTTTGAATTATTTTACACAATTGAAATTGAGTTGAGCTTTACCTAATTGTTTTTATAATTTTATGTTATAAATTTTAATGATTAACTGAAAAATATTGATTAATCAAACTAAAAAAATCGAAATCGATTGTCTGGTTAATCGAATGTAATTGACCAGTTAATAGTTAGTATTTTTAAAAAATCGATATCAATATACTAGTCAATTTTTTTGCTTATAAATTAATTAACCGGTCTATACTCACCCTACTCATAGTAGCCATGCGGACCATTAAGCTAAGTTACAGCGCATAAATAAAAATAATTAATCAGTGTAACAATGGTGAAAGTTTTAGCTTCTCTCATTTGCATTTTATGTTTTTGTCTCTGCGTCGTGAGTCCACAAAGTACTCTCTGTGTTGTTGATGATGATAACGATTACTACTTCGTCCGTAAATGTAAGCAAAATTGTTGAACCACGTAAATATTTGTATCTTATTATTTCTCTATTTTATCATTATTATTTTCTGAAGCTGCAAATCCTGCAAATCTCTTCTACAACACCTTCTTCTTGAAGTATTGTTCTAGCTGGTTTTTGCTTTTTAATTTCTGGATTTGTTCATGGTATCAGAGCATTAAGATCCAGATCTGAGAAAAACATCTATGCAAACACATAAACTCTTTGTCAATAACCTACCTCCTGGGTGGCCCTCTAAGGGTATCAGGAAGACATTTTCCTGGTTTGGGGAGGTTCTTAGGGTCTTCATCCCTAAAAAACTGAGTGTCAAAGGCACAAGGTTCGGCTTTATCAGTATTTCCACCATGCTAAACATCAATTTTGTCATCAAGAAACTAGACGGTGCCTGGATTGGGAACTACAGGATCCATGTCAACTTAGCCCGAAAGGATGGCCCAGCAGCGACTAAGATGGAAAAGACCGGTGTACGGTCTCCAGTGGTTAAGCCCCACAATTGGAGAGATGGCAGGACATATGCAAAGGTAGTGGAGTCGGGTATGTCTAGTGAAGATGGCACTCGGAAAGATATTTACAAAAACCCAAGGGCAGGGGCGGCAAATTTCCAATATGAAGTGGATGTTGAAGACAGAAGATGGTTGAACCGAAGCTTAGTGGGGTGGTTACACAACGCACAGTCCGTTATTAATGTGCAGGAAGCTATGGTCGCCCAAGGTTTCCTTGAATGCGAATGCAAGCCAATGGGAGGCAACCTTGTCCTCCTAACCTTTCCTTCAGCGGAAGACAAGAACGGGATGTCGGAAGCGGGGTTTGCATGGTTAAGTGAGTGGTTTGAATGCATTGAACAATGGGACCCAAAGTACATTTGTAAGAAAAGATACACCTGGGTTAGGGCGGAGGGTTTCCCGCTTCACGCTTGGAACCCAAGCTTCTTCTCAACTATAGCAGCTCTTTACGGGGACTTCATTACCTTGGACAGAAATACTAGGGAGAAAATCTGCCTGGATGTCGCTAGATTCCTGATAGCTACCTCATCATCCTCTCCTATTAATGACACACTCAAAGTTAGAATAGATGATGTCATCTACCCATTCAAAATAGTGGAAGAACCATCTAGCTTTTGTCCCGACATATTCATTAAGAAGCCATGCAGCGGGGAGGCAAAACCCAACTCAGATTCTGGTCTCTCAGAGAGGAGGAAAGGCGGCGGGTTCACTACTCCGGCGAACTCTCAGTTCAACCTTGGACAGATCAATATTCCCACAGAATGTTCGCCATCTACTCCTAGTTCCAAGCCAACCTCGTGTTCCTCGTCAGAGACAGACAGTCTTGGAAGTGGGAAAAGCGTTGAGTTGTCTCCTTGCGCAGTGGATAACACGATGATAACCTTGGTCATAGATAAGGAAGGTGAGATTGGGCCCATGGAATCTAAAGAAAATGGCTCTGGCCCAGTAAGCCCACCCATCGACTTAGAGGCTGAAGCCCACAATCTGAACGGATGGGATGTGGCCCCATACACCGCCCCATCGTCGCAAGAAGAAGCTATTGGCAGGCCAAGCTCATTTGTAACCAACATTCAGTCTGGTTCAAAGGATGCTCCACAGAACAGAGGCAAGGTGGTAAAGAGGAAACTTAAAAAAACCACGTCTTTTTTTAAAATGGACCCAGCCAACTCCCATATCCCATGCTTGAGGAAGAAACGTGGTAGGATAGGGAGGGGGAACAAAGTCTTGGCAGACGACAAAACCGACTCCAGCTGCAGTTCGGGGATGTTAGCAGCAGACTCAATCTCTGATGGCTGTATCAGTAATGTCAACCGCCGTCTTACCATTGCAGAAGAAGCTGAAGCCGATTCCCCTAGCAGCGAAGCACTCAAGATACTTGAAGTTGCCGATCAACTAGGTATTATTCATCCTTCAAGCAGGCATGCCTTCCTAGAACAGCTGATGGAAGCCGAAAAAGAGGAAATGGCAGAATGGCAGTTCTCGAAAAAGGAAGGGAAGAAGTAATTCCTCAGCTGCAGTCAGTACCAGGTAGTCCCGTTCTCACCCTGCTCCATTTCCTTATGAAATTATTATGCTGGAACCCGAGAGGTCTGAAGTCTACCATTAAAAAGAAAATGGTTGCCTCTTTGATTGTTAAAAACAACTTCGACTTCATCATGCTGCTTGAGACAAAGTCACAGGGGTTAACTGCAGTAGATATCAGAATTATATGGGGTAGCATAAAGGTGGATTGGATTGAGAAGCCAGCAGAAGGTAACAGAGGTGGTATTTTAGTTTCTTGGTGCTCAGATTTTTTTCTTCATCACTCTCACGAGGCTGGACAGGGATGGGTAGCCATAAACGGAAAAATCATGAACTCAGACATGGTATGCAGAATTGTGGTAGTTTACGCACCAATTTCAGCACCTGAACAGGAAGTGCTTTGGTCCCAACTAGAGCAGATTGTACAGGGGGATATCCCTATTCTGGTAGGAGGGGACTTCAATGCCACCTTATTACCTGAGGACAGATGGGGGAACAACATCTACTCTAAAGACAAAAAATTTCAGCAGTTCACTTTCAAGACCGGCCTAGTAGACCTTCCCCTTATTGGAAGGAGATTTACGTGGGGCAACTCAGTTACTAGAAGCAGAATAGATAGATTCCTGGTCAATAAACATTGGCTAATGAGATTCCCGAACTTAGAGCAATATGCACTACCAAAAAATCTATCAGATCATTCTCCTATTACCTTGCGCTGCGGATTGGACAATTGGGGTCCGAGGCCGTTTAAATTCATTAACGCTTGGCTTGAAGATAGGGACTTTCTCAAAAATATGGTTAGTTGGTGGATGAACAGTTGTGGGAGCAGTAACAGCAGCATTTTCATTAAATTCAAATCGCTAAAGGAATTAATCAAGAAATGGAATTCCAACAACTTTAGGAATATTGATAATGTTATAACCTCCTTGGAAAAGGATCTTGAAGATATTGATGGAGACCTTGAGAGTGACGACATCGATGAAGGGGTTAGAGAATCTTTGAATAACAGAAGAACCTACCTTATCAAATCTCTCTGGACAAAACTGGCTGCTAAGGAATCTTTATGGAGGCAAAAATCAAGGGTGAAATGGTTAAAGGAAGGAGACAATAATACTAAATTTTTTCATCTATCAGCTGCGGTTAGAGGTAGTCGAAATAAAATCTATAAGTTGGCAACTAAGAAGGGATCAATAGCAGAGCCTTTGTTAATAAAGGAGGAGGTGCTGAGTTTCTACAAAGAATTGTACAGGGAGAAGTACCCAAGAAGGCCTTTTTTCTCGGATTCTCCTTTCAGAAAACTCTCAAGGGATTCCACCATCCAACTTGAGTTACCCTTCACTACGGAAGAGGTCAAAGCTGCAGTCTGGTCTTGTGACAGCACAAAAGCACCGGGTCCAGATGGGTTCAACTTCGCTTTCTTTAAAGCGGCCTGGGATATCGTTGGTGTAGAAGTCGTTAAAATGGTCACAGAATTCTACGATAGGGGTTCCTTCCCACCAGGTATATCCTCATCTTTCATAACACTTATTCCAAAAAAAGCAGGAGCGGTCTGGTTAGAGGATTTTCGCCCCATCAGCCTCATTAATAGTTTGTACAAGATATTAGCAAAACTGCTTGCAAATAGGCTGAAAAAGGTGGTGGGGGAAGTGATATCGCCAGAGCAATGTGCCTTCATTCGGGGTAGGCAAATTCTTGATGGAGTGTTAGTGGCAAATGAGATTATCCACTCACTGAAAACCACCAAACATCGTGGGGTTCTTTTTAAGGTAGATTTTCACAAGGCTTTTGATTCAGTAAACTGGTTATATCTGGATGCCGTCCTAGAAAAAATGCAGTTTGGATCCAGATGGAGGGGGTGGATTAGAGAATGCATCAGCTCGGCTAGAGTCTCAGTGCTTGTAAATGGCTCTCCAACTCAGGAATTCAGTTTATCACGAGGACTCAGACAAGGGGACCCCTTATCCCCCTTTCTCTTCATTATTGCTGCAGAAGGCCTGTCTGTGCTTATTAAAAAGGCCATGGAGGCAAACATTATTGCAGGAATTAATGCTCTACCTGGAAAACAGTCACAGCTGATAGTCTCTCATATTCAATACGCAGATGATACTATAATTTTCATGGATCCGTGCACGGACAATATTCTCCAGGTGAAAAGAATCCTCAAGATCTTTGCTTGCATATCAGGTTTGTCCATAAACTTCCTCAAAAGCTCCCTGATTGGTATCAATGTTACGGATGATTGGGTGACACACTGCGCAGATATTATCAGATGCAAATCTCAGAGATTACCTTGTACCTACCTAGGTCTCCCTTTGGGTGCAAACCCAAGGAAAAAAGAGACCTGGGCGCCAGTCATTAACAAGTTCAAGCAGAAATTGGCCGGGTGGAAAGGGAGGCATCTTTCCTATGCGGGTAGGCTCACCTTGATCAAAGCAACCCTGATGAGCCTTCCTATTTATTATATGTCTCTCTTTAAAATGCCGGTGGCCATTACAAAATCTCTTAATGCCATTATGTGCAACTTCTTCTGGTGCGGGTCAGAAAATAAGAAAGCTTTTTGCAAAGTAAGTTGGAGTGATCTGGCAAAGCCTAAAGAAAGTGGAGGGCTGGGTATTGTCCCCCTTGCAACAAGGAACCAGAGTCTCCTATTTAAATGGGTTTGGAGACTAGATCCCAACAATAATTCATTGTGGCAGAATCTCATACGCTCAAAATATGATATCAAGAGAACCTTCATCCCGGGTAACATTTCAAATCCAAAGGCCTCGATTATATGGAAGGACATTGACCAAAACAGACTCGCTTCTCCCCTTATGAATAGCATAGCAGTGGATGTCGGCATGGGTAATCTTTGCTTGTTCTGGCACGACATCTGGGTTGTAGATGTTCCACTTAAGGTAAGATACCATAGATTATTCCTTGTGTCCAATCAAAAAGATGCTCACATTTGTGAATGCGGTTCTTGGTCGAGGGGGTCTTGGTATTGGAACCTTATATGGAGACGGGATCTCATGGATTGGGAAAAGCAATTGTTGGAAACTCTCCTAGCCACTATTAATTCCTTCTCACTTTCATTGGGGCAACCGGATCGAAAGATTTGGACTCATGATCCGCTTGGAAACTTCTCAGTTAAATCAGCTTGCTCTTGGCTAACAACATGCTCTTCTCAAGGTGTCCATAGGCTGAAACACTTCTCTTTCATCATGTGGAAATGACTGGCTCCTCCCAAAGTAGAGATTTTCCTTTGGCTGTGCTTGCTGGGATGAATTGGCACAAAAGCACTACTTGTACAAAGAGGTATTCTAGCATCTGATCAAGCTAACTGTCCCCTATGTTCCAAGGTTGTCGAAACATCAGATCATCTGCTGGTGGGTTGTCAGTATTCTTCAAGCCTATGGTATCGCATTATTAAGTGGTGGGGTTATGATTTTTGCATCCCCGCCGACCTCACCTCCCTAGTCCTACAATGGCAGACAATGGCTCGGGGTACTCTCCAAACCAAAATATGGAACATTATCCTCCTAGCTTGCCTGTGGACGATTTGGCTGGAAAGAAACGCTATCATCTTCAATAACAAAAGATGGGATTTGGACCAAATTTACCATTTATGCCTGGCTCGCTCTTCGTTCTGGTTGAAAGCCCACAAAGATCTCAACATTCTATCGGAACAGAACCTGCTCCTAGCATCTAGTGGCCTCAAAACTCTGAAACACAAGTCCAAAGTGAGGCCTAAGATAATTTGGACACCTCCGCCCTGGGGAACAACGAAATGGAACACGGATGGATCGTCTTTTGGCAATCCCGGACCAGCTGGGATTGGTGGAGTGCTAAGGAATTCTGAGGGGACAATTTTGTGTCTCTTCTCCTGTAATATCGGGGTCATGGACTCTATCTCGGCAGAACTGCTGGCGGTTCTTAAAGCACTGCAAATATCCTCCGAATATCTCTCCCTTCACCGTCTAGATGTGGTTTTTGAACTGGATTCCATGACAGTGGTCTCTTGGTTAGGGAACAGCGGGAGCTTTAGACCTTGGAGGATGGGATCCATTTTCAATAAAATTGGTAATCTACTGTCATCTCTAAGAAATGTGATTTTTGTTCACAAAAGGAGAGAAAACAATTTTTTTGCGGATCATATGGCAAAAAAAGGGGCATTCCGAGAATCAGATTTCATAGCTTGGCTAGATTGACAGACAGAGGGTTGCTATGCTGGAGACCTGATGATATATTGCCTCGGTGGGTATCAACCTGATGGTACTGATGATGGCTAACGGCAGTTCCATACTCAGAGGCTGTGCTTTATGGACTGCCGGGGAGCGCTGCTGATCCATTAAGTCAGAGCCTTGATTGTGCTTCCTCGTGGCTCAGTTCTGAATTGCTAGTGAGAGTCTGCTGGTCTTGTTCTCTTGTTGTCCTTGCACCTAGCCTCTGTTTGTTGGAATTAAGCTCCAGTTAATCTGGAAATGTAGCAGGCTCGGCTGTCAATTAGTTGGACACTGCTGCTCTGTTTCTTGGGCTCCTGCCTGCTCAGTTTTTGCAATCATGGCTCTAGTTCCGTCCTTCAATTGATTATGCAAGGCACACCGCTGCTTGATGTTTTACTGTGGGGGGTTACTGCTGCTGCAGGGATTGTTCTCCTGCAGTTCTGTGTGGCTTGTTTCGGCCTTGTACCCTGCAATCTTTTGTTCATGTTGTCAGGTCTCATGTTAGATTCAGACTGCGTTATTTTGTATTGGCTGTAAGCTTGTTTGATAGATAGGTTTCTGCTTTCCCTTTAGTTTATACAGCAGGCCTTGGTTTGTTGTCTGTATCTAATGGCTGGTTTAGCTAGTTCGGCTTCCAGCTCTCTTTCTAATAAATATTCAGCTTATCAAAAAAAAAAAACGATTACTACTTCGGAGTGGCGGAGCCAGGACCTCAAGATCAGCGAAGCACTTATTACAATTTTAATATAAAAAATTGAAAATTAAAAACACATAAAATATACTAAGACAGCATATTTCATTTAAAATTTAAAAATAATAATGTTTAACATCAAATAAAAATATAATTTTAACAATTATTTTCGACGCAATTTCATAGTTTGAAACCTTTAAATAATTAGCTCAATATCAAAATTGTCAAAATTAACAAAAAAAAAACTTCATTCTAATCAATTATCACTCAAATTATCTTTTTTATTTTATTCAAAATTAGTGTTAAAATACATATTCAACTAACCAAAACCTAATAATTTATAAATTATTAAAAATCAATTAAAGCAAAAGTTAAAAAAACATGTATAGTATTAAAAATTAAAAGAATATTTGAGCAAAAAACAAGTTAATCATTAAAAAAATTTAAGCTATTAATTAAATAAGTTAGCATTTACTTTTCTATTTTTTTAAAAAAATTAATGTAATTTATTTTTGAGCAAAAAACAGAGTATTTGGAATTTACCATTTGTATGATTTTCTACATAAATGGATTTGGATTATTTTATTTTAATTTTTATAATTTAATTAAAAAATTATGTAATTATTATTGAATTAAAATTTGAGAGAGGGCACTTAAAATAAATTAAGGGGTTACTAGTATAATTTATATATATATATGATGTTGGAAACAACGTTATGTTCGACCAAGATTTTCCATCTATTAGTTGTCCTTGTGGCATGTCCTGGTTCCACGAAGCCGCAGGAAGACTATCTGATGGTCGCTTAATTCCCGAATTTATTGGTAATTAAACTCAATAATTCATATTATATATCTATAGCAATTTTATAGAGACGGATTCTTCCGATTTTTACTAAAATACATACATGCATACTTCTTATTGATATAATAAATATGTGGGAAGTTATTCTTAATCCCAAAAGAGCTTGTAATTTATTTGTTTTTTTTAAGAAAAATTTAGTTTAGAAATATACCTAGCGTTCCATCTTTAAGGTCAAGACATATAATATAAGATAATTAGTTATTAAAATATGATATTTCCTTGCATGCAGCTGCGGAGTTGAAACTATGCTTTATTCCACCCTATATGGATCAGAGAAATGATTTCACACATGGTGCCAATTCAGCTGCAAATGAGCGTAAGCCATCCATTACAATTTACAAGTTTTTCTATTTTATGCTTTTATATTTTTGAATTTGCCTTTCAATGGTTCGTGATATTATAATAAAAAGAGGAAATTACACGAATTGCTCCATTTCCAATTTTAGATTTCAGAAGTGCTCCGACGATTTTATAAAATTTTCTCAATGCTTTTTTTTTCACAAATACATTTTATACTGTTATTATTTCAAAAATGCCCCAAATTAAAAGAATGCCTTTTTCTAAATCATCTACTTCTGCCAATACAGATGATTCCCATTCTTCTCGTCGGAGCAGCTCCTTTCATCGCCAGAAACAAAGGAAGTCTCAACAAATGTCTTCGGAAACGCTCGAATCTGTGGATTTTAATTCGAAAACGAATTCGCTTGATCTTTCTGGTGAACTTACCGCATCTTTTCTTAAGCATTGCAGATTTTGGGAATCTGACCAAGTTGCTTACATATTTGCATCCTGCTTTCACCGAAAAGCAAACAGCATAAGAATATAGCCGATACGTATACCACAAGTTAATTCCACCTTTTTTTTAGTTGTCTCTGTGTAAATTTTATGCTTTGGAGATTGATAACTAAGCAAAATCATGCATTATTAATTGTCCCGTTTCGAGAACTTCTATAAGCAATAAACACCAGATGATGGATGACTGGATTAGGCAAGTATTTCTCAGCTCTGCTTCGATCAAAATATAGAAGCGCCCTTTAATTCCTTCATCGGCAAAATAGCATTTTTCATTTGCTTTTATTTAAGTTGTTTTATAAGCTGTCTTTATAAGAGCATATCTAGTAAAGATACCTTTGACATTTTATCTGTCTTCATGTTCTTCCTCATTGTCTTTGTACAGCACCTGCAAGTTGCAATGAGATAATTAGTCTATCTTGTTGGCTCGTGCTTTTGTTGAAGGTTGCTCACTTTTATTCCTCTATCAACAATATCAAGTGGCCAGGTTCAGTCCAAAAATCCCTTTCATCGTGTAGAAGAAATTGTTAATCAAAAACATTTTTTTCAGTTACAGGACAGAAGAAAGCTAGTTAGCTTGGTGGCTAATATATTTTTGAACAATGCCTTTAGGTTTCTCAGATTGTTTAGCCCGTTTCTAAACAAAATTGGAGTTTTGCAAAATTGCTGCTTAAAATATAGCAAACATCAGACTTGATACTGATTTGGAAATTGAGAAGTTTTCAAAGCAGGTAAAGTTGTGTTCTTTTGTGACGCACCGAAAACAAAGGGAACTAGCAGCAAACCAACAATACCGAAACTATTTTTCTTTCCCTCTCTGTGATACTAAAACAAAAGGCACATATATCTTAGTTGGTTTTTGCAAAGTAAACCAGAATCTCAAGCCAATCATGTAATTTATGTAGTTTCTTTCATTGAAATCAATAAACTGTTTTTTTTTTTTACTAAAATACAGTATATTTATTTTTATACATGAATAAATACAGTTTTTTTTTACGAAACTCGATACACTATATTTTATTTTCTTTTGATTAAAATACAGTATATTTACTTTTGTATATAAATGTACAGTATATTTTCTTTTTGACAAAACTCAATACATTGTATTTTCTTTTCTTTTGACTAAAATATAGTGTATTTACTTTTTGTACATAAATAAATATAATGTATATTCTTTTTTTTGAAACTCAATATACTATATTTTTTTTCTACTAAAATATAATGTATTTACTTTTTGTATATAAATAAAATGCAGTGTATTTTCTACTGGTTATTTCTCGTCCAAAAACCGTTACTGAATCCACTTAATCTCCAACACAATAATAAAAATTTTGACAAGGGTGAAGACTTTTTAATAAATAAAGATGCCATCCCATCTGATGCTATCTTACTTTCTTTGTTTCTTCTTTTAAACCACGTAATTTTTCATTTGTCTTTTTTTTTTCTTTCCCTCTGTTTGTCTTTGTTTGTTTAAATTATGTGCTTTAATTTGCGTTTTGTGGGGAGTAGTGTCAGTGCGCCTAGATATCGGATGTTGCCGACAGGGAGAGATTTCAATACGGTTCCAGTTGTTTCCAACTTGCCGGAAAAGGTTCTTCCTATACTGCTGTACAGTCTAGGACCGCCGGAGGTATGCTTACTTTGAACTCTCTATTTTTATTTATTGGCCAGGGTTAAGAAATATGAATTGTTTTGTGTGGATTTTTTGTTCAAATACAGTTAATTCCACCGGGAATCCTTTCTTATTTTCTGGTTCAAAAGTCGCAAATGGATATGCTAAAATGCTTGTGACTTCTGTTGGAATGAACACCGCATGGGGAGAAATGATGAGCTCCCTTGCTTGTGACTCGAATGAAAGAACACCATTACAAGCCCGACTTCACAAACTAACTTCTTCAATCGGGAAGGTTGGCTTTTCTATCGCTTTTCTAGTTCTTGTAGTCATGCTAATTTGCTATTTCACCGGAAATACAAAAGATGAGAATTGAATGACTGAATACAAAGACAGCAAAACAGTGATGATGGGGCATTTAAGAAGAAGAGTGAGAGACAGAGGTAGATGGGGTACTTTTGAAAGTAGAATTTAAAAAATCGTAATTATGAAATAAAGAAATTTAAAAAATAGTATTTAAGATAGATAAAAAATAAAATAGTGTAAATATGAAATGTATTTTCTTTTTTGTGGCAACTAATCAGTTCCATTGATTTATGAGAGAATATGCCCATGCTATATATATATATATATATATATATCGTCAAATCTGGTCAAAACCCAATTGATTCAGCCATCCAGCTAGTCAACCAATTCAAATCTGGTCAAAACCCAATTGATTCGGCCATCCAGCTAGTCAACTAATTCTTTAGCTTGGACATTTAAAATCATTATAAATTTTATTCAATTTCTACGTCTTTCTTAATTACAAAAGCATTATAATTTTTTAACTAGTCAACTAATTAAATGCCAATTGCTCTATCTTTCTTTTGAGCTTGGACTTCGAAAATCATTATAATTTTTTTCTTACTTTCTATAAATTTATTATTATAAATATCAGTATTTTAAAATTTTTTCACCTATGGTTTTCTATTTCTCTCTCTCTTTTTTTTTTTTTTGCCAATCTTGTGGAAGTATGAAAAACTACACAAATCTTGTAGAAACTTGGAGAAATGAACTGGGTGATGAAGAAGCCAATAGAAGGTTAAAGAAAGCTGTTTACCTGATAAGCATGGGAGGTAACGATTATTTTGCCTATAGCACAGACCATAAAAATGCCTCCTTCTCCCAAATGCAAGATTATGTTCGTGAAGTATTTACAAACTTGTCGCACGTGATTATGGCACAATTTATTAGGAATGTGTTTTCATGCTAAGAGAATTGATTGATTAATTAATTAATTTGGATATAAATGTGTTGATTTAATCTTTAATTAATGTCACAGGATATGTATGATTATGGAGTGGCAATGAAATTTATGTTTCAGTCTGTTTCACCGCTCGGTTGCTTACCAGTGATGAAAACTGAGTTTGACATTAGCGATGGATGTGCCAGACAACCATTGACATTTGCAGTTGTCCATAACGCTGCTCTTCCTATAGCACTTCAGTCCATAAAGGATTCTTCCAATTATAAAGAATTTAATTACTCCGTATTCGATTTCTTCACTCTCCTAGGAGAAAGAATTAGAGTTCCTGAACAGTATGGTGGGTGTACTTCATTCAACTCTTTTTAACAAAAAATATCAATTTCGTTTCTTTGACAAAAGAAAAAACTTGGACCTCTTAATATCGAAATTGTTATTCCAATTATTGCCATTTTTTTCCTAAAAACACTGGTATAACCACCAGATATTTTTCCCATTAGATTGGTCCATCCAATAACTGATAGACCATATCTAAACAAGTATTTTAAGATTTTTCGAGTGACAATCTAAATCTTTATTTGGTTTAAACTGAATTCATGAACATGAATTGGACACGGTTACTAGCTTGGTCGATGAATAGAATTATGAACTAAAGTCTACACAACTACTTCAATTATTTGAAACCTTTCACATGTAAGTCCCTTTGATGATCTTATATTTTGATACCACATGAAGAACGAACCAGGAAAAGTGGGGCGGTCAGGACTAAAAGCTGTGAATTGCGTAGATAAAAATGGACTGTATAACAGAACAGATGTGTGCACTAACCCAATCGAGTATGTTTTCTATGACGATGGCCATAACACCGACGAGCTCAACAGGCAGTTGGCCGAGAAGCTATGGAGCGGAGGATCTGATTTTGTATATCCTTATAACATGCAGCAACTCTCTGAGTATGATCCCACTACGAAGATTTGTTCTAAGAATAATGATCCCCTCTGTGCAGCTTAATTAATCCTTAATCAATAGCCTTAATTATAGCAATAAATAAATAGCATTCCTACGTACCTAGGTACCTATTAGAGCGTGCTTTCCAGTTTTTTTCTTTTTCTATAAAGCAGTTAGAAGATAGGAAAACTTAAATTTGAAACATCTTCCAAACTGCTGTATTTCTACTGTGGTTGCCGTTGTATTTCTACTATGGTTGTTGTGTGTTTTATTTTTCAATGCTATGTATTATTACTTATCATATAATTACGTCGGGCTGTGCAATTACAATATTAACAATGACTAATGTTAATATTAACAATATTACTTATCATCTAATTATAGTCAATACTCAATTAAATGTGAAAAAAAAAAATTAAATTCGATTCCTTTTATAATTACTTGTATAAAAAAGGAAAATTTTATAGTTATGAAGGACAAAGAAGCACTTGATTAAATCATGCTAAATTATTGAGAAGGGAATTACTACACGGACCTTTTGTATCTTTGAAACTTCAATTATGTATTGTAGAGTACAATTTAATTTATATTTTTTTTTCTTATTTCACGTTTATAAATTGTATAAATTGACATTTTGTCATTTTTTGAAAGAAATTTTGAAAATATAAAATCTTGCTAAAACTGAAATAATTTTAAAATTATCCTATATATCATTAATTAATTAATTAATTGAAGTTCATGTTAGATGTGAAATCATTTTAATGAAAAATAAATGTCTATTTTATATAAGTGAAATTCATTATATTTATTGTAAATTGTACCAACTTTAACATCGGCAAAGCATGTGCTGGTTTCAGTGCAATCAATAGGACAGAATTTTTTTTAATAAAAATTGCAGACTAAATTTACGTACATGCCATCCACAATTTTTACATTCTGCTTTTTTTTTTCTTGATTCTTTTTAAGTTATGAAATCTAAAAATAATTGTTACTTTGGCCGTTTGTTCAATTGAATTGCTGATTAGTGTAAATTCTTTTTGTGTAATTCTCAAGAAAATTTTAGATGATGATTTTATTTCTTCTTTGTGAAAAAAAAAGTATCATTATCATTATTATTATTCTTGTTGTTGTTATTTTTATCTTTTAATATTGTTATTATTATTTTTATCAATTACAATTAAATATCTAAATATGTTTTACACGAATTGTCAAATATACAACTGATAATTATTTCTTTTATCAGCAATATTTTTAATTTTCATTTTAAAATTTTGGAGAGATGCGGCACAGTAGCATACTAATTTAAAAAAAAAATCTTCCAAGTACTATTATTTAAAATTTGAACAAAAAAAACTAATTTCATACATGGTTCTTAAATTTTGAATATTAAAATAAAATTAAAAAAATTTAAATAACTTATTCATAAAAGAATAATTAGAATTGGTTGAAATGCTTGACAAAAAAAATGGTTGAAACTTACCAGTATTAAAATCAAGAATATTTCAAGATTTGGAAAAATTCAAAAGATTAATTGATTTTTGTAATATTAGAAATAATCAAGGTTATTTTTCCTTTTAATATATACCAGCAAAATAAGTTATCAATTAAGAATATAATAACAATCAAACCCCAAAATAAGTTTTGACATAGAGTTTGTCATCTATTTAATAACTAGCAGGATGCTGAATATCAATAAAGTACAAGAGGAAAAAAAAAAAGTAAAAGAATCAATAAAGGACCACATAACCAAACACTAAAAAAGCTGAAGTAAATGTGAACAACATGTTTCACTTTATTACTCATCAATCCCTATCAAACTCTTGGGATTATCTTTCTTTTCCCCAAATTTTTACGATTTTTACAAAATGTCTCATAAAATTGGGATTTCTAAAATAGCTTGGTGAAATATTTATCTTTTTTTTGAAAGTAGTGAAATATTCACCTATTCATGAGTTTTTACGCTGAGTTGAAATGCTATCAGAGATTTTAGTGGTAATTTTCGACAAATTTTTATGATTAATTTCAGTTAAAATGACCCTCCCTTTCTCTCTTTTCTTTCTTTTTTTTCCTTGGGTCGCCGATCACTGCATCTTTCTTTTTCTTTTTTTTTTTCTTTACATCTGAGCTTTTTTTTTGTTTTCTTCTTTCCTTTGTACTATCTCTTTACGGCCATTTGTGGCCAACGTTGACTTCCCCTTCTAATTTTTTTTTTACATAAATATATATTTATTCATAATTTATCATTTGGCTTTCGAAACCTTTTCTCTTACTTTCAAAGCTCTTATTCATTTTAAAATCGATACCATAATTTTTATCACATTAAAAATAAATGGGACATAAATTTTCAACTGAATCAAAATTCATTATCTATCCGATTTAAATTTATCAGTCCAATCCAAAAATATCGGTATTATAGAAAAATTTACTTTTTGCAACCAAAATAATCTATATATTATTTTAGGTTTAACTACAATTTTTTTGTAATTTTCGGAGTCCGTTTACTATTTTTAACTATTTATATAATGTTGAGTCAATTTTTCAATAATAAAAATTGACTCGCTACCTTTTTCGTATTTTTGACTTTTTGATGCCTATTTGACCTCGATTTCATTTCAAATTTCAACCCCGGACTCACCATGCCCAATACTTTTCGATGATCCAATAAAATATTTTTGACTTTCGGATATACTTTTCGATCCGAAAAATTCTGTTCACTGTCGAAAAATACTGTTCACGGCTAACCCGGTGTTGAGGCCGTTACATTTCTAGAGAGTAAAAGTATGCTTTCTCGAAAGAAACTTCTGCAAGCAAATTGATGAAGGCACTGGAGGAAGAAATCTACAAGGTTCAGCCCGAATGATTCAAAGTTGCTGGTAAAGAAAATATGGTGTGTAACCTTGAAAAATTATTGTACAGATTGAAACAATTTTCGAGGCAGTGGTATAAAAGATTTGACAAGTTTATGATGGGGCAAAAGTACACAAGAAGTAAATATGATCATTGTGTGTATTTGCACAAGCTACAAGACGGTTCCTACATATATCTTCTTCTCTATGTTGATGATATGTTAATAGCTTCCAAGAGTCTAATAGAGATTGAGAAGTTAAAGACTCAGTTGAACAGGGAGTTTGAAATGAAGGATCTAAGTGAAGCCAAAAAGATTCTCGGCATGGAGATAAGTAGAGATAGAGAATTGGGGACACTTTGTTTGACTCAGAAACAGTATATGAGAAAAGGGCTAAAGCATTTTGGCATGAATGAAAAGTTAAAACCTGTTAGTACTCCTCTTGCTCCTCATTTCAAGCTCAGTGCATTTTTGTCTCCAAAGAATGAAGCGGAACGGAAATGCATGGCAAAAGTACCGTATGCAAATGTTGTTGGTAGCTTAATGTATGCTATAGTGTGTACAAGACCCGACATTTCACAGGCAGTTGGGGTTGTGAGCAGGTATATGCATGATCCTAGAAAGGAGCATTGGCAAGCTGTGAAATGGGTTCTACGGTACATTCTAAACACCGTAGATGTTGATTTGGCATTTCAATGGGATAAGCAAGATGGTCAATGTGTAATTGGATATTGTGATTTCGACTATGCTAGTGATTTGAACAAACGGCGATCAATTACTGGTTATGTGTTTACTCTTGTAAAGGTACCAATTAGTTGGAAGTCTACTTTACAGTCAACAACTACTTTGTCCACTACAGAGACAGAGTATATGGCAGTTACAGAGACTGTGAATGAGGCAATTTGGCTTTAAGGATTGCTTGGTGAATTAGGGATTCAACAGAAGCACATCAAAGTGCATTGTGATAGTCAGCGTGTTATCCTTTTGACAAAGAACCAAGTTTACCATGCAAGGACGAAGCATATCGATGTTCGTTATCACTTTGTACGAGAAGTTCTAGAAAAAGGTAAAGTAGCAATCCAGAAGATTAAAACAACTGAGAATCCTGCTGATATGTTGACAAAGATAGTGACTGCGGTCAAGTTACAATATTATTTGGACTTGATCAATATTGTTAGAAGTTGAAGTTGAGCGCTTTGAAGCGCTTTTGGTGAGAGATTTGAATATATAGAGTTCGCCAAGGTGGAGATTTGTTGACTTTGTGGCTCCTCCACCCACATTTGTTGATTTTTTTTTTTGACAATGGATTTGTTACAAATCCCACATCGAAATTTTAGGATTTTGGAGAAGGTTTGTTTACCTATAAAAGCAAATATTCTCATTTAGTTTAATCATCCCAAAATTACCTATCTTTCCTAAAGGCTAATTCTTTCTCTCTTTTATAAATATTTTACTCGTATTATTTCTTTGAAATGGTAAAATATAATTTGATAGTGTCCAAGAACATAGACATAATTGGCCGAAGCTTGTTAAATTCTGATATTCTTTTTTTATCTATTTAATAACTATTGACGAGTATATTGTTAGTGAATTATTGTGCTATTAAATTACTTAGGAAAATTCTGTCTAAGGAGATTAGGTTTTAAGTGGGACCGTTTGTGACCCCTTCAGTCTTTCCTAAGAATTTTACCGTGTGTGATTTTCAGTACAATTATTTACGCTTTATTCACCTGTACAATAGTGTTGTTGGTGAATTTGCTATTATTGGTGAAAATTAACCTGAGTTTTCGCAACAATAAATTGATTTTTACTGTAATAAAAAAAAACCATGAATATTATTGAATTGAATTGAATACGTCGCTCTTTTGTATTTCCTGCAATCGCATGACATGTTCGTTTCCATTTTAATTGATTTTTGTAATATTTGAAATTATGATAATATAAAGAGCAGTTTGTCATCTATGTAACAACCAGCAGGATGCTGAATGATTGAATATCCATAATGTACAAGAAAACAAAAGTAAAAGAATCAAAACAAAATGAACAATAAACGTGAGAAAAATTGACAAAGACAAAATGGTCCAGAAATTAAAATAAAATCTAAATATATTAGCTAAGCTTAGAATAAAATTAAAATGCTGATGTGGACACCTCATTAGACATCTTTTTTTTCTAATTTTCTCAGATTTTTCAGCAAAATAATTCTTATATATGCCACATTTATTTCAATAAAGGACCACATATCCAAACACTAAAAGCGAAGTATATGTGAACAACATGTTTCACTTTATAATATTACTCATCAATATAAATCAAACTCTTGGAATTATATTTCTTTCCCCAAATTTTTACGTTTTTACCAAAATGTCTCATATAATTAGGATTTCCAAAATGGCTTGGTAGAGTATTTATCCATTGTGAGCTTCTACGCTGAGTTAGAGTGTTACCAGAAATTTTAGTGATGATTTCAAATAATTTTTGTAGTTAATTTCAGTAAAAATGACTTTTAAGTATAATTTTTTGAATTGCAATTATCTTTGTATCAGAAATTTTTTTATCCCTATTATTCCGTAATTTTGGTACATATCACAGATTCAATGAATATGGATGAACAACATCATATAGAGAATTATTATGTTTTAAGGAAACGTGAACTAACATGTTTTATTGACTATCAACAGCAACCAAACAATAATAAATAACAGTGCAAGAATGAGGTAATAAGTGGACAGGAATCAATTAAGTTTTGCTCAAGAAACATACAGCAATGGCAAAGCATGTAGGTTATGTCGCTAGAATTTTAAGCTTATGTACGTGTCTGAGTCTTCTAATTCCAGTTAGATGCAACGCTGTTAATGAGCGGTACTTCTTCTTAATTGGGGACTCTCTATATGACACTGGAAACAACTTGATTAGGAACCCAAGTGCCTCACTTGGGAAGTGCCCTTTTGGCAAGACCTTCTTCCACAGGCATAATGGAAGACTTTCTGATGGTCTTCTCGTTCCTGATTTTATAGGTGAATAAACAATGCAACACTCGTAATTCATGTATTTACTTGGTTAATTGTTTGATTAATGGAAAATATAAAAGGGAAATACTCATATTAATTTCACCGCATGACGGTTCAATTCTGGATCAGGAAGGAGACTTCACATTTGGTGCCAAATTGCCAATTTCGCTTCTGGTGGTGGTGGTGTTATCGATGACGGTCCTTTTGTAAGCCATTCGTTGTTTACTTATTTCACTTTTTTTTGTTCTTTTTCTTACTTATATTTACATTATTATTTTGCTATCAAATTGTAAATAATTATTTGGTTTGCAGATTAACCTTCCAGAGCAGTATGAGTACTTCGCAATGATTATTTTTCCTATGCCTTTAATAACGCTGGTGCCAGCTTCAAACAATTGCAAGAACATGTTAATTTTGTAATTACAGCTTTTGCAGATTCAATTAAGGTACAAATATAGCTTTCTTCAAAAAAAGAAAAAAGAAAAATAAGGTACAATTATAGCTGAACTTAATTACACAGGAAGTCTAATTAATTTGATATTGATAGATTAAAATTTACATATTCTGTTGGAATCTTAATTGATATCACAGGACTTCTACAAGAAAGGAGCAAGGAAATTTATGTTTCAAAATGTTTCGCCTCTTGGTTGCATACCTACGATGAAAGATCGGTTCAAAATCACTGAAGCATGTGCCACACCCCCATTAACACTTGCAGTACTTCACAATGCTGCTCTGACTGAAATGGCTGAGTCGATAAAGAATTCTCCTGAATTCTCAGAATTTACTTACTCCATTTTCGATTATTACACTCTTCTTGGTGAAAGAATTAGAGTTCCTGAACAATACAGTAGGTATATACAAAATTGACGGTACAATTTAAGTTTAGTTACACACCAGCTCCTAAATTTAAAAATAATTCGGTCAAAAAAACCAACAAAATTCAATTAAAATTATTTCAATATATCACAATTAATTTAGATAAGTTTAAAACTCAACTAAAAGTTTTAAATGTAATATGTACAGAAATATTTTCCACGCACTGATAATAGTATGTTCAATTAACCTCACAATTTGGAGAAACTAAAACGGAAAAATCTAATAAACCTTTTGGATTTTTTTCAATTACTGAAATTATTGGAAACCTTTATATCCTAACCTTTTCAATTATTCAAATAATTGGAAACCTTTACATCATTTACTTTTGTATCATAGGCATGGATTAAATTAGTGTGAAGGTTTCAAGGTAGGGGGTGCTCAGTGCTACGACCGACATGCTGCCGGAGAGAGATGGTCAAGAGGACTAAAAGCTGTTCATTGCGCGGACGAAAACGGAGTACATAATGGATCAGTGTGCACTAACCCAGACGAGTATGTGTTCTTTGACGATGGTCACAACACCGACGAGCTCAACCGCCCTAATTAGCTGATCAACTCTGGAACGGAGGACCTGATGTTGTTTATCCTTACAACTTGAAGCATCTCTTTCAATTGGATCCCCTTATCAAGAAGATTTCCTCTAATTAATAACATATCAAGGATCCAGCTTTAATTAAAGGAATATAAATAAATAAATAAATGCCTCTAGAAGATGTAGGGGATTATTCTAGTAATATACTATGCCTCTACTTTCAATGTTTTTTCTGTTTAATTATCCTATGCCATGTATTACCTATCCTTTAATTATGTTCAATAAATCCGCCATGTATTACCTATCCTTTAATTATGTTGAATAAATCCCGTTGTTAAATTGTATGTTTTTCGGATATAAATCGAGTGATAATACAATATCATGTCAAATAAATTCTTTTTTGCTTTATAAAGTGAACCTATTTGTAAAAATCATTTTGAGTTGAAGTTATCCTGTTAATAAATCAAGAGCTTAATGTTTATTTATTCATTTGCTTTCATTATTTATTCATTAAATCTAAAATTATGATACCATTCAAAATAAGTATACTTCTACACTAAAACTTTTAATTTACTTGGAATTATTTTGGGATTTTTAAAACTGTTTTGGAAATTAAATTCTGAAATTTGAACTTTTCTCAATTTTTTATATTCATTAAAGGTACTTGCAACCAAATTCAAAAGCTCTTTATTTTTTGAGAAATATATTCACAAACTTTAGTGATTTTTCACTTTTTTTTTTTGTGACAAATTCAATGATTTTCCATTCAGTTAAGCAACAATCAAACAACAATAATATGGTAGTTGCGTGCGTGCATTAACCTGTTAGAGAAGAAAATAAGATTTGGCTTGCTTCTTTCTTTTGTATTTCTAAAAGTTTGCATGTCGTATCAAAATCTTTCTCTTTTGCATATATTCTTTTTGGAAATTCATTTGGTAATTGTACTAGTACTTTAGACTGCTGAGCATTTTTTTTAATCTTTTTTTTCCCCGTTTTCAAGCTAATTTTAGCAACTGTGGTACATGCTTAATGTAGGAATACATTACATTGATTCATTTTTTACTTTAATTCTCTCTATGGAATTCTCTTTGGATTTTGCAGGTATTGTTAATTCCTCATTTATAATAAGGTAAGTGTTTCTTTTTCTTCTTTTTTACTCTCAGATTTCAGTGCATATGGTTTCTTTATATATCTTTTTGTTTTATTGTTCTTTGAATAGTGAATAATTCTATGTTTTCCTAATTAATTCTATAGTTCTACTAATTCTATGGCAGGCAAGCATTTGAGTCACAACTGTTGTTGATTGATCCTTTTAACTTTTTTTTCTGCCTCCATAATTTACTGCTCAACCCACAGTAACAGATTCAACCACTTAAGGAATCAGTCTTCTCGTGTTTTTTGCTACATATTTTACTTTGTTTTTTGAAAATTTCTTGATGAAAATTCTTTAAGATGAGATAATTTTTCTCAAGTGGCTATATATGATTTTTATCAACTGAAAAATGCTTTTCTTTTTCTATGGTTTCTTGCTGTCTTCATCTATACTTTCTATTTGTGTTGGCTTTGTACTGCCAGCTTTAAGTGAAAAATTAGTTGGGGACCAAGTTATTTTTATTATTCAATATATTTATGTATTCAAAGAAGCAACAGGAAAACAATCTGCATCAACTTAGATTTGGAAAAATCTTATCATAATTTCTTTTTATTATTATTATTATATTTTATTGTTTGTTTAATTACTTTTTCTAAGAATCATCATGCCAAATGTCATTGAATATATTATTTATCATATTTTATCATTTTGGCGATATGAATTACCATTTCTTATTAATTAATCTCAATTTGCCTAGTCATTAAGGAGGTTGATATGGATTGATTATATATGTTGGCCAAATGGAGCGAGGCCTTAGAAAATAAAGTACCTATCATACGTTTGTTTTTTGAATATCAGGAATTTGCATAGTAATTTCAAAGTTTATTATACTTTCTATTTGTTTTGGTGCATTCTTAATTAGTTGGGGAAAAATATTGAAAATTGTGCATCTGTTGATTGAAATGGAATTTGATTTTTGATCTATAAAAGAATTGGATTTTGATTTCTATAACTGAAGAGAAGATTGAAATTATTGGGATTTCGATTATTAATTAATGAATTTGAGTTCTTCATGTTAACTTTTACGGCCCATCAATATGTATTCTCTCAACTGGTTGACTTACTTAGAATCACATCCACCATGAAGGTAACAAAACTTATATTTTTTTAGCTCTCTTTTATTGTGAATTTGTTTAGGTAAATGAGAAAATAGATATGGTAACTAAACTTAGGTTATTTAGTTGAACTTGATAACTTCGTTGGGTAATGAGCCACTGTGGAAAGTGTCGTGAATACAAAAGGTGTTATCTTCAGGATCAGCAGGAGATGAGCGCACTAATGGTGCTTTCTTGTAGATAAGTCGGACTTGATGCCTCACGTGGTGCCTGGGCATCCACGACAGACCTTGCAGACACCCTTTGACAGCCACAAAAAAGAGTAGTAATAGTACTTGCACCTTGAACAATATCTATCTTCTGATGTTTTATATGTTGCACATTGAACATTATTTGTCAAATATTGTGATATTGTTTGCATATTACTGATTTTATTTTTAATAGAATGTTTTACTTTATTGTTGGATGGTCTATAGATTTGGATTAATATTTATATTGAAAACAGTATTTGGACATTTGCTATGTTCCATGAATCATTTATATATATTTAAATATGATCTAATTTATTTCGCAAGAAAAATAGCAAAATAATAAGAAATAATATAATTCATTAACGAAGGTTATAAATGGATTTTTCCATCGATAAATTTTGAAATAATGAAATACCTTATCGGCTGTGATATTAAATTGCCAACGGAAGTTTTTTCATTTACTGACAGAAATTTATCGGTAAATATACAGAAAGAAAAAATCCGAGTGAATGACCTACACTTGTTTTACGGACGGATTGATTTCCATCGGAAAAGTGCTTTACGGTCAGATTTTTGCCCAATACCATCGGTAAAATCCTTCAATAAAACCTATTTTTTTTAGTGGTTCTAAACTATTTCATAGCTTTTATTGAATTGGCAATGGATTCTCAGGCATTGAATGATGTTGTAGTTCATATTTGATATTGGTACTAAAAATGCGAGGAAAAAGTTTAGCGACGATTTCTTCTATTGCTGTTCTGTAAGATATACCGACGGATATGTTTCATTATAAATTCTTTATAAAGATTAACATTACATGCATGTTTTTCTTTTTTTTTTTCCTTTCAAAATAAAAACATAAAAGTCACTGTTTAAAGAAATTATGATTGGAATATACAATGCATGCACCACATGCCGTGCCCTGATTTACTACTCAAGAAACTATTAAAAGAAATACAATATTTATTTATCAATTATTTTAATTAATAAATTTGAGTTCAATGGACACAAATGTAATCTGCTTGTGGGGAAAAGATAGGTTTCTATTTCTCGTATATTTCAGACTCCTAATGCTATGCATATAAGGAATGGAGAAAACCATTTCAAAGTGAATCACCACGAAAGAATCTCATTATCATACAAAAAGTAATGAGGGGAAAACTATATATTAATTAATAAAAAACTAATTCAAAAGGAATCAAACTAGTAGGTCGCCTATAAGAATAATAATAGGAATATAACAAATTAAATTAATTTAAAAACAAGAAAACAAAAGGAAAAACCATAGGTCTTTTTTCATCGATTTAATATTAGGAATGAAACAAATATTAATTAAATAAAAGAAGACAAAAAAAAAAAAGAATCAACTACTGAAAAATAAAAGCAAACAATAAACAAAGGAAAAAACGGGAACAACGGTGTAAAAAGCATAGTACTATTGAGAGTTGGAGATAAGGGCACCTCGTTGTAGCCATGCGGACCATTATAAATAGCAAGGCATGGCTAAGCTACAGCGCATACATAAATATAATTCATCAGTGTAACAATGGTGAAAGTTTTAGCTTATCTCATTTGCATGTTATGTTTTAGTCTCAGCCTCGTGAGTCCACAAAGTACTCTCTGTGTTGTTGATGTTGATAACGATAACTACTTCTTCATAATTGGGGACTCTCTCTATGACGTTGGAAACAACGTTATGTTCCAGCCCAGTTTTCCATCTAATAGTTGTCCTTATGGCATGTCATGGTTCCATGAACCCGCAGGAAGACTTTCTGATGGTCGTTTAATTCCCGATTTTATTGGTAATTAAACTCTATAATTCATATTATATATCTATATCAATTTTATAGAGACGCATTCCTGCAATTTTTACTAAAATACATACATACTTACTTCTTATTGATATAATAAACATGCGGTAAATTATGCTTAATTCCAAAAGAGCTTGTAATTTATTTGTTTTTTTTAAGAAAAAAAAAATTTTTAGTTTAGAAATATACCTGGCGTTCCATCTCTAATGTCAAGACATATAATATAAGATAATTAGTTATTAAAATATGATATTTCCATGCATGCAGCTGCCAAGTTGGGACTATGCTTTATTCCACCATATATGAATCAGAGTAAAGATTTAACACATGGTGCCAATTTTGCTTCTGCTGGTTCTGGAGTTTCTGATGAGCACACAAATTGTGTAAGCCATCCATTACAATTTACAAGTTTTTCATTTTATAAATTTTAATTTGCCTTTCAATTGTTCGTGATATTATAATAAAAACCTAATCAGTCCCATCGATTTATAAGAGAATAGTTAATAGTTTAATCCAGCCCATGCTATATATATATATATATATGGTCAAAACCCAATTGATTCAGCCATCCAGCTAGTCAACCCATTCTTTTTTCTACTATTAAATGTTAAAAGTATATTTTTTGAGCTTGGACTTTTAAAATCGTTATAAATTTTATTCAATTTCTATGTCTTTCTTAATTACAAAAGCATTATAATTTTTTAACTAATCAACTAATTAAATACCAATTGCTCTATCTTGCTTTCGAGCTTGGACTTCCAAAATCATTATAATTTTTTTCTTACTTTCTATAAATTTATTATTATAAATATCAGTAATTTAGATTTTTTTACCTATAGTTTTCTATTTATTTTATTTTATTTTTCAATCTTGTGGCAGTATGACAAACTATTTGTTTCGCAGATTAACCTTGGAGATCAGTATAAAAACTACACAAATCTTGTAGAAACTTGGAGAAATGAACTGGGTGATGAAGAAGCCAATAGAAGATTAAAGAAAGCTGTTTACCTGATAAGCATGGGAGGTAACGATTATTTTTCCTACAGCACAAACAATAAAAATGCCTCCTTCTCCCAAATGCAAGATTATGTTCGTGAAGTAGTTACAAACTTGTCGGACGTGATTAAGGTACAATTTATTAGGAATATGTTTTGATGCCAAGAGAATTGATTGATTAATTAATTAATTTGGATATAAATGTGTTGATTTAATCTTAAATTAATGTCACAGGATATGTATGATTATGGAGGGGCAAGGAAATTTATGTTTCAGTCTGTTTCGGCTCTTGGTTGCATACCTGACTTGAAAGAACAGTTTAACATTAGTGATGGATGTGCCAGACAACCATTGACACTCGCAGTTCTCCATAATGCTGCTCTTCCTATAGCACTTCGGTCCATAAAGGATTCTTCCAATTATAAAGAATTTAATTACTCTCTCTTCGATTTCTTCAGTCTCCTCGGGGAAAGAATTAGTGATCCTGAAAATTATGGTGGGTATACTTCATTCAACTCTTTTTAGCAAAAACATACATATATATATATATATATATATATATATATATATATATATATATATATATATATATATATATATATATATATATATATATATCAATTGTTTTTCTTTAATAAAAGAAAAAACTTGGACCTTTTAATATCGAAATTGAATAGAATTATGAACTAAAGTCTACACAACTACTTCAATTATTTGAAACCTTTCTCATGTAAGTCCCTTTAATCTTATATTTTGATATTTCAATTGGTTTGGGTAATTAATTTGCATAACTAATTAACCAAAGCCTATTAACTGAGCCTGCTTAACTCTAATTAATTGATATCATAAGCTTTTGCTAATTCAGTGGTATTACATATATACATATCTGCCACAGGAAATCTTAAGGTGGGGGATGTTCCATGCTACGTGAAGAAGAACGAACGAGGAATAGTGAGGCTGTCAGGACAAGAAGCTGTGAATTGCGGAGATGAAAATAGACTGCATAACAAAATAGATGTGTGCCCTCTACCATATTGCGTAGATGGAAATGGACTGTATAATGGAACAGATGTGTGCACTAACCCATGCGAGTATGTTTTCTTTGACGGTGGCCATAACACCGACGAGCTCAACGGGCAGTTGGCCGAGCAGCTATGGAGCGGAGGATCTGATTTTGTATATCCTTATAACATGCAGCAACTCTCTGAATATGATCCCACTACCAAGATTTGTTCTAAGAATAATGATGCCCTTTGTGCAGCTTAATTAATTATTAATCAATAGCCTTAATTATAGCAATAAATAAATAGCATTCCTACGTACCTAGGTACCTATTAGAGGGTGCTTTCCAGTTTTTTCTTTTTCTATAAAGCAATTGGAAGATAGGAAAACTTAAAATTTGTAACATCTTCCAAACTGCTGTATTTCTACTATGGTTGCTGTTGTATTTCTACAATGGTTGTTGCGTGTTTTATTTTTCAATTCCATGTATTACTTATCATCTAATTACGTCGGGCTATGCAATTGACAATATTAACAATGACTAATGTTAATATCAACAATATTACTTATCATCTAATTATAGTAAATACTCAATTAAATGAGAAAAAATTTTAAATTCGATTCCTTTTATAATTACTTATATAAAAAAGGAAAATTTTAGAGTTATTAAGGACAAAGAAATTTCGTCCTTTCTTTTTATTAAAAGCCAAAACAACGTTATTGGACAGCAAACGAAATCCAAAGCAAAACAGTTAATTAGCGTTATAATTCTATATGGATAAAAAGTAGAAGTGAGTGTGTACGGGTTAATTGATTTATTAATTATTTTATTAATTTTGATTAACCGTCATATCGGTTTCAATTTTTAATTAATTTTTTTAATCGGTTTAATGATTAACCACTAAAAATTTTAAAATATAAATTTAATCTTCCAAGCACTATTATTTAAAATTTGAACAAAAAAAAAACAATTTCATACGTGGTTCTTAAATTTTGAATATTAAAAATAAAAGTAAAAAATTTTAAATAACTTATTCATAAAAGAATAATTAGAATTGGTTGAAACTCTTGACAAAAAAAAAAAAGGTTGAAACTTACCAGTATTAAAATCAAGAATATTTCACGATTTGGAAAAATTCAAAAGATTAATCGATCTATAGTTTACATTTGTGTTGGCTTTGTACCGCGAGCTTTAAGTGGATCAAATTATTCTGTTGTATTTGAAATTTGAATGGTTCATATTTTCAAGTTTGAGCTGGTTGGAATTTGCAGATATGAAAAATTTAAATTATAAGAGCTACTTAATTAATTTGGTTGCAAATTCAACAATATTTTGATCTTAAAATCCACCTTCTTGCATTGCCTCTATACCAGATTCTGTTTTGGATGAAGGTAAGAGCAAAATCAACTTCTTTCACCTTCTTCGTTGCATTACCTCTGTACCAAATCATGTTTCTGTCTCTTTCTTGTTCATTTCCCTGTTTTCTTCAGCATTTGCTGCATTTTTAGTTGGGGAAAAATATTAAAAATTGAGCATCTGTTGATTGAAAAGGAATTTGATTTTTGATCTATAAAAGAATTGGATTTTGATTTCTATAACTGAAGAGAAGATTGAAATTATTGGGATTTCAATTATTAATTAATGAATTTGAGTTCTTCATGTTACCTTTTAAAGCCCATCAATATGTATTCTCTCAACTGGTTGACTTACTTGGAATCACATCCACCATGGAGGTAACAAAACTTAGATTTTTTTAGCTCTCTTTTATTGTGAATTTGTTTAGGTAAATGAGAAAATAGATATGGTAATTAAACTTAGGTTTTTTAGTTGAACTTGATAACTTAGTTGGGTAATGAGCCACTAGGGAAAGTGTGAAAAAAATGCATGTCAATCCATTTGTCTTAATCAAATCCAAATTGAGTCATCCGTCCAAATTGGATCTTGTTAAGATGATGGGTTTCCAAGCTTATAAATTCATGCCACTCCCTTTGTCTTTCCAATGTGGGATATGGGAAGCTTGTGAACATGACATTTTCATGATTTTTTTTGCTTTCTTAACCATTGAATCCATCACATGTTCATGGTTTTTTGAATCCATCACATGTTCATGATTTTTTTTTTTGCTTTAACCATTTTTAATTCTTTCATGAGATATGTATGTGATGGTTAAAGCCAAAAAAATTATGAAAATGTGATGGATTCAATGAGTAAGAAAGAAAAAAAAACCATGAAAGAATAAAATTTGAGAAGATTATTCTTTTTCATGATTTTTTTTACTTTCTTAACCATTGAATCCATCACATTTTCATGATTTTTTTGGCTTTAACCATCAAATGGTTAAAGCCAAAAAAATCATGAAAATGTGATGGATTCAATGGTTAAAAAAGCAAGAAAAATCATGAAAATATCATATTTTCAAGCTTCCCATATTTCACATTGAAAAGACAAAGGGAGTGGCATGGGTTTATAAGCTTGGAAGTCCATCACCTTAACAAGACTCAATTTGAATGGATGATCCAATTTGGATTTTGTTAACCCAAATGGGTTTATATGTATTCTTTTCGCATTTGTTTATTTTAACAGGTGGCGTGGCGGCTGACATGGCATCTTTACGTGCCACATCATCATTTTTGCAAGAGCGGTTGATGTGGCATGCGACGTCATTGCCACATCATCATTTCGGCAAGGGACTGCTGACGTGGCATGCCATGTCATCATTTCGGCCCGGATCATCACCGAAAACCGGTGAACATGATTTTTATGCAAAAATGTACTAAGTTCCCTGACATTTCCGTTAGAAAAAATAATTCAGTTACTTTTGGATAATAAAAGCTAATTTCAGTGATTATGGGTGAAATTGACCCTTAATTTGATTATGTCATGAACTTCAACTAAATAATCCAAAGGTACAAAAGGTCGGAACAGTAATTGCATATTGCGGATTTTATTTTTAATAGAATGTTTTACGTTATTGTTGGATGGTCTATAGATTTGGATTAATATTTATATTGAAAACAGTATTTGGATATTTGCTATGTTCCATGAATCATTTATATTAAGTCAAATAGGATCTAATTTATTTAGCATGAAAAATAGCAATATGATAAAAAAAATAATAAAATTTATTAATAAAAGTTATGAAAGATTTTTTCATCAATAAATTTTGAAACAACAAAATATCTGACCCGCTGTAATATTAAATTGCCGATGGAAGTTTTTTCATTTACTGACGGAAATCTATTGGTAAACTTACAGACAGAAAAAATGAGTGAATAACCTACACTTGTTTTACGGACGGATTCATTTCCATCGGTAATCCATCGGAAAAGTGCTTTACCGTCAGATTTTTGCTCAAAACCATTGGTAAAATCCGTCAATAAAACCTATTTTTTTAGTGGTTCTAAATTATTTCATAGCTTTTACTGAATTAGCGATGGATTCTCAGTCATTAAATGATGTTCTAGTTTATATTTGATATTGGTACTAAAAATGCGAGTAAAAAGTTTAGCGACGATTTCTTCTATTTTTCTGTAAGATATACCAATGGATATTTTTCATTATAAATTCTTTATAAAGTTTAACATTACATGCATGCTTATCTTTTTTTATTTTTCTTTTCAAAATAAAAACATAAAAGTCACTGTTCAAAGAAATTATGATTGAAATATACAATGCGGGCATCACATGCGTGCCCTGATTTACTACTCAAGAAACTATTAAAAGAAATACAATATTTATTTATCAATTATTTTAATTAATAAATTTGAGTTCAGTGGACTCAGATGTAATCTGCTTGTGGAGAAAAGATAGGTCTCTAATATTTCAGACACCTAATGCTATTATCATACGATAGCTAATAAGGGGAAAACTATATATTAATTAATAAAAGACAAAAACTAATTCAAAAGGAATCAAACTAGTTGGTCGCCAACAAGAACAATACTAGGAATATAACAAATTAAATTAATTAGAAAACAAGAAAACAAAAGGAAAACAAGAGGTCTTTTTTCATTGATATAATATTAGGAAAAAAAACAAATATTAATTAAATACAAGAAGACAAAAGAAAAAGAATCAACTAGTGAATCACAAAAGCAAACAATAAAAGAAGGAATAAACGGGAACAACGTTGTAAAAAACGTAGTACTATTGAGAGTTGGAGATAACTTCACCTATTAAGGGTGAGAAAAAAAATCGGAAAATCGGTAAGAAATCGAAGCAATTTTTTATATTAACCGATTCGATAAATTTGGTTATAATTTGTAATTTTTTATATATTTTATACTTTATTACGGTTTCAATTTTTAGATACTGGTTAATTTTTAGTTTATAGTTAATCGATTCATATATATATATATATATATATATATATATATATTATTTTTATTTTTATACCTTAAAATTTTTTTTATTTCTCTTTAAAACTTACATAAAATAATAATTTAAAATATATTTCAATTATGTTTTTATTTTTATATCTTAATTTTTAATATTTTTCTATAAAATTTATATAATATTTTAAAATAAATTTATATTGTGGCATTTTCTTAATAATATAGTAATAGCTATTTGTAGTAACCGATTAACTTTTTTATATATTATTTTTTATCATATATTGGTATTCATATTTTACTCAATAGTATTTAATTATATTTTTTATATTTTAACATTTAATATTATTCAAAATTTTATATGATTTAAAATCAAATAAATATCAAATCTATTTTATAATATTAGCTATTAATTTGTTAAACATGAATTTTAACTAATAAATTATGTTTGTTTTGCAATTTTTTTGAATTATTTTACACAATTGAAATTGAATTGAACTTAACCTAATTTTTTTATAATTTTATGTTATAAATTTTAATGATTAACCATGGTTATTAAAATCGGATAGGATCGGACGGTCGAACCAGTTTAACCGCAAACCATCGGCTGGTCCAGTTGGTTCAATGGGTGAAAACTGGATTGGATAAAAACCGAAAAATACTGTTTCAAACCGCCAAAATTGGTTAAACCGGGATAAAACTGAAAAAACCGGGTTAAATGATAAAAAACCGGTTTAATTTTAGAAAAATCAACTTTTTATCCAAAATATTCATACAATATTATTTTTTCTGGAAAAAAATAAAATAAAATTATAAATACAAAATAATTAAAATTCAAATAATTTAATGAATTTTTTATGAATAAAAAAAAAATTTTATAATTTATATTTGAAGAATTTCTTTAAAAAATTACAATTTTTTACTATATTTATCTTAAATTTTTGTTATAAATATTTGAATGACTTGAAAATATAGTCTTATTGTTAATGTTTGATGTTAAATATATTTTTCTAAACTATTTTAAATTTTTTTATATAGTGATATTTTCATAATATTTATATAAAATTAACTTAAAAAATAATATATTTTTTAAAAAATGAAAAAAACCCGATTGAACCCTAATGAACCGGTCGAACCACGAACCCTTGAGCTCTTCGGTTCTTTATCCGGTCCGGTTTTAATAACATTGTGATTAACTGAAAAATATTGATTAATCAAATTGAAAAAATCGAAATCGATTGTCTGGTTAATCGAATGTAATTGACCAGTTAATAGTTAGTATTTTTAAAAAATCGATATTAATATACTAGTCAATTTTTTTGCTTATAAATTGATTAACCGGTCTATACTCACCCTACTCATAGTTTAGTCATGTTCACAAGTTTCTCATATCCCACATTGAAAAGACAAAGGGAGTGACATGAATTTATAAGCTTGGAAGCCCATCACCTTAACAAGACCCAATTTAAATGGATGATCCAATTTGAATTTGGTTAACCCAAATGGGTTTATATGTATTCTTTTCGTATTTATTTATTTCAACAGGTGGCATGGCGACTGACATGACATCTTTACGTGCCACATCATCATTTTTGCAAGAGCGGTTGATGTTGTAACACCCCAATTTTTCATTTAATAATTTTAGGTGTAATTGAAATGAATTTAGAAAGTTTTGGGGTCGTTTTGCTAATAGAACAAACTTGGGGGACTAAAATAGACATTTGACCAAAACTATGTAGTTTTGGCCATTGTCTTTTCTTTGATTTTTTTTTAAGGAATAAATTCCTTTTTCTTGGTCCCTTGAACCCGACAGCAGCCCCTCTCCTCCTCCTCCTCCTCCTCTTCTTCTTCTTCTTCTTCTTCTTCTTTTACTTGGTCCGGCCACCACCGCCGGCTCCCTCACCGGCGCCGCCGTCGCCTCCTC
The DNA here is from genome assembly GCA_037975025.1 of Excoecaria agallocha. NCBI lineage: Eukaryota > Viridiplantae > Streptophyta > Magnoliopsida > Malpighiales > Euphorbiaceae > Excoecaria > Excoecaria agallocha. The sequence goes on from CM075812.1 coordinate 1,090,502, forward strand.
CTTCTCCCCTTCCTTCTTATTCTTTTCTTCTTCTTTTCTCTTCCTCTTCCTTGCGTGGCAGCCCCTTGCTTGGTTTCTCCTCCACCAAATCTTTCTCTCTTTGGTTGCTTTTCTCTCTCTTTAGTTGGGTAAGCATTTATTTACTACTAATTATTAATTTTTGGTGATTAATTTAAGTAGAGATGATGTATTTTATATTTAGGGTTTGGATTAATTGGGGAAAAATTAAATTGTTGGTAATTAAGTGAAATTTTGGTTATATAATTATTGGATTTTGCTATAAATTATTATTTGGAGGTTGAATTGAGGAATTTTTGTGGATTATGAATTTTTGTAGAGAGAGGAAATGGAGTAGATGGAGAAAATAGGGAAAGATAAGGAATTTGATGGTGAATTAAGGTCCTAAAGGCTGAAATTTTGAGAGGAAATCAAATACCAAGTAAGTGTTCAAGCAAATTTATTTTTCCTTTAAATTTATGCAATATGTATGTTAGTGAATTTATGTTTTGGATGGATTTAATTATTGTTAATTCTCTTATGTTTAAAGTTATGTAAATTGAGTTTAAGATTAAGTAAAGTTATGATATAAATGTGATTTATAAAGCAAAAATTAATAAGCATGCATTATGCACAAAATTGGTAGTTAATATTTTTATTGTACAAAAAAAAACATTTAAATTATAGTTGAGTAATTATGAAAAAAAGCTTATAAATATTAAGTTTAAAATTTGACTAAATGCATGTATATATGTTTATAAATATATTAAATTGTTGTAAATCCAAAGATTTGTAATTATGTTACATACTTAATACAAATTGAGTGTGACTTAAGATAGCAAAATAATTAGAGAATATTTTGCTTGAATTGTAATTCATGTCATGAAGTCAATTGAGTTCTAATCCTTAATGGATAATAAGTGTTAACTTAAAATGTTATGAAAGCCAAGGAGAAGTAAAATTGAAGGAATATTTATCTAATTAAAACTAAGTAAAGTATATTTGTTATGAAAATTTCTCATTTGCCCTTAGTAAAGCCAGATAGGAATTGGAGAAATTGGATAGATTGGCATGCCAATTAGGGAAATTGTAATGTGGCGCCTTAATATGTAACATCGGATTGGATGGCTCCGAGAGCTGAATCCGGTGTATGTAATTTAATGGAGTTGTGGATTGGATGGCTCCGAGAGCTGAATCCACAACTGCATGTATATATATATGTGTGTGTATATAGAAATGTATGTAAGTAATAGAAAAATTGCATATGTGGAATAAGAAATTGTTAATGGGGATTGGATGGTTCCGAGAACTGAATCCCCCGATTATATCCCGTTCATCCAGCTCGGTGCGATTCTGCTGGATTTACTTGGGGAAAATACAAATCGCAAAGTTTAGTCTGACATTTGATTTAGTTAATAAATAGTAACCATAGGTATATATTTGTTTAAATTGCATTCATCAGGTTCTTTTACCATATGTCAATGCTTGATTGGTTAAAATGTGCATTGTTTAAGAAATTTAAGTATGTAGATGTATATGATTTACTTAATTTATCTGTATATATATAATGTGGAAAAATAGAATTGCTTGAACACTACTAAGCAATATGCTTAGCGCGTGGTTTTCTTTCCGCGCGTAGGTTAAAGAAGTTTTTGGAAGGAAAGCCGTAGGTGAATCTGCACCAAAATTTGGATCGTATACAGAAGGATTTTGAGGTGGATACACTATAGTTTCTTTTACGGTTTTTCTAGTACTTGTTTTTGGGTTTGTACTTAACTTAAGGACATGTAATATGATGTAAATAGTTTTGAACAACTTGGTTTTGTATCTAAAGTAAAAGTATTGTAAATTAAGGAATATGTATGGTTTAATATTTGCTGGTTTATGATTTGCTGGAGGAAGGGCATTAATTGTGTGTTAGAGTTTGACTGGAGAATGAACGGTAGGATGAGAACAAATAGAAGTGTTTTGGATGAATTTGTTTTCAGGGAGCAACTTAAATTTTAGGGGATACTCTGCCAAAATTTTTATAAAATGAATAGTACTTTTATTAAAGGATTATTTTTATGCGCTAAATTGCTTAAACCCGATTGTGACATCCGGTATCCGAGTCTTCTCTTTGACCGGGTATAGGGTGTTGCATTTAGTGGTATCAGAGCCTGGTTTAGGCGATTCTGGACTAGTAATTAAGTGATTAAAAAGAGAAGAAAAGAATTGGAATGTGTGCTAAGAGGAATATCTATATGTGAATGTGTTGTGCTTCTGATATGGAATTGTTATTGTTATTGTTATAGATTGAAGAATGGAATCGAGTTCAAGGGGAAGCACTGAGGAAATAGAAAGCCATGCGTCGGCTAGTGATGTAGACAGGGGTGAAGAGCAGCAACCAGCTCAGCCGGTACCACCACCTGTAGTTCAACAAATGCCTAATCCGGCAGATTTCTTTGCAACAATGATGGAGCTTATGAAACAGCAATTAGCTGCTACACCACCTGCTCAGCCACAGCCTCAGCCTCCCCTACCTTCTCAAAGACTTATACTGGAGAATGCAAAGAATTGGGAGCAGAGGAATTCAAGGGAGAGTCATCAGTTACTGCACCAGATGCTGAATTCTGGTTAATTAAGATTAAGAGGATTTTTGACCTTTTGCATCTCACACCTGAAGAAAGATTAGATTGTGCAGATGGGTTACTGCAAGGCTCCGCATATCAGTGGTGGGAATCCACAAAAAGATTTAGATCACCCGAGGATCTTAATTGGGAGTATTTTGTAACTCGATTCAGGAATAAATATGTGGGGGATGCCTACATGGAAGAAATAAGAGATGCATTCCTCCGTCTGAAACAGGGATCTAGATCAGTGACAGAGTATGAGAAAGAGTTTGATAGATTGAGTGCCTATGCGAAGCCGTTTATTCCTACCATGGCTGATAGATGTCAAAGATTTGAAGCAGGTCTCCACCATGAGATTAAGAAATTGCTGGCAATAACACCTATCAGAGTTTATGGTGACCTGGTAAAGGCAGCTTTGAGGATTGAAAAAGCTAATTTAGAGGAACAAAAATGGAGAAGTAGAGGTCAACAGAAAAGAGGTCAGGGTCAAGCTGGTTCGTCCTCCTCGGCAAGTGAAAAGCAGAAAGGGTCAGGATCCCAGATTCAAACATCATCTCAGACATTCTCCCGTCAGTCAGGACAGGGTCAAAGATCGACTTCCAGGTCAGGTCAGCCAGCCTCCTCCATGGCCAGTGCTGCAGGAGGATCAGGTAGAGGGGAGATTCCACCATGTGAGTATTGTGGGAAAATTCATAGGGGCCAGTGCTGGAAAAAGATGGGAGCCTGTTTAAGATGTGGATCTATGGAGCATTTTCAGAAAGATTGCGCAGGCAGGCAGCCTTCAGCAACTAATCAGCCAGAAAGGTCAGCTCAAGGCACTTCCAGAGGGAGAGGTAGAGGCAGAGGACCCGGTTCTAGTTCTGGTGGTCAGAGAGCCTTGTCAGAATCAGTTGAGAGACCTGACACCCGCACATCAGTACGTGCTTATGCCATGCGGGCTCGGGATGATGTGGATGCTTCTGATGTGATTGCTGGTACTTTTTCTATTTTTGATATGTCTGTTCATGCTTTGATTGATCCGGGATCCACACATTCATACATATGTATTCCTCTGCCTAATGATAAAAGATTGCATGTTGATTCTCTTGATCATGAAATTCTGGTAACTAATCCTTTGGGTCATAGCATTGTGGTAAATAAAGTTTACCAGAACTGTCCGATTAAATTTCAAGGTTATGAATTTTTGGGGGATTTGATTGGGTTACCTTTCCGTGAATTTGATGTAATTCTCGGTATGGATTGGTTATTTAGGCATCATGCAATAGTAGATTGTCATTCAAAGAGAATAACTCTTAGGACACCTGATAATGGTGAGATTACCGTTGTGGGTGAGAAATTAAACCTTCTTTCTAATGTTATATCAGCCACAGCAGCAAAAAAGCTTGTTAGAAAAGGGTGTACAGCTTATTTAGCCTGTGTGCTTGAAGCTAAGGAAGACAAACCTAAAATTCAAGACATACCGACCGTGTGTGAATTCCAGGATGTTTTTCCTGACGAGTTACCAGGGTTACCTCCAGAAAGAGAAGTGGATTTTGCCATTGATTTAATGCCTGGTACTGCACCAATTTCGATTGCACCATATCGAATGGCGCCTACGGAACTCAAGGAACTGAAGATTCAGCTGCAAGAACTGCTTGAAAAAGGTTTTATACGTCCGAGTGTGTCTCCTTGGGGTGCACCGATTTTGTTTGTCAAAAAGAAGGACGGAACTCTCAGACTCTGCATAGACTACAGGCAATTAAACAAGGTGACGGTGAAAAATAAATATCCATTGCCTAGAATAGACGACTTGTTTGATCAGCTTTCTGGGGCAGGTGTTTTCTCCAAGATTGATTTAAAGTCGGGATATTATCAACTGGGGGTAAGAGAAACAGATGTACCTAAAACAGCTTTTCGAACTCGATATGGGCATTATGAATTTTTAGTGATGCCTTTTGGGCTTACAAATGCCCCAGCAGCGTTTATGGATCTCATGAATCGCATATTTCATCCTTATCTGGATCAGTTTGTTGTCGTTTTCATTGATGATATCTTGATTTATTCAAAGGATTGGACAGAGCATAATGAGCATTTAAGAATTGTCCTGCAGACTTTAAGGGAGAAGCAGTTTTATGCTAAATTTAGCAAATGTGAATTCTGGCTTGATAAAGTTTCTTTCCTGGGTCATGTGATATCAGCTGATGGGATTAGAGTTGATCCCAAGAAGATAGAAGCAATCCTAGAGTGGAAACCACCTAAGAATGTTACAGAAGTCAGAAGTTTCTTAGGGTTGGCTAGATACTATAGAAGATTTGTACGGGAATTTTCCATTATTGCAACACCTTTGACTAAACTGCTTCAAAAAGATGTAAAGTTTGTATGGAATGACAGATGTCAAGAAAGTTTTGAAAAGTTAAAAGCTATGTTGACTGAAGCACCTGTCCTTACACAACCAAAGCCCGGTAAAGACTTTGTAATTTATAGTGATGCTTCTCATAATGGACTTGGCTGTGTACTTATGCAAGAGGGAAAGGTAGTTGCTTATGCATCTAGGCAACTTAAGCCCCATGAAAGGAATTATCCGACCCATGACCTTGAGTTAGCAGCCATAGTCTTTGCCTTGAAGATTTGGAGGCATTATTTATATGGAGAAAAATGTTACATCTATACGGATCATAAAAGTCTTAAGTACTTGCCTACCCAAAAAGAATTGAATCTAAGGCAAAGGAGGTGGATGGAGTTGATAAAAGATTATGATTGCATCATTGATTACAGTCCAGGTAAAGCTAATGTGGTAGCAGATGCCCTTAGTAGGAAATCATTGTCAGGTACGACTTAAATGATTGAAATTAAGTTATTAAATGTACTTTGTTTTCCGTAAAGTAAATGTAGATAACAATCTTAAATGTTTTCTCTTCAGCTTTAAGGGCTATGAATGTCGAATTGTCTGTAGCTAGTAATGGTGCTCTTATGGCCGAATTGAGACTAAGACCTACTTTGGGGCAGCAGATTAAGGAAATCCAAGCACAAGATGAAAAGTTAACCTCCATTGTTGCACAAATTCGAGAAGGGAAAGATAGTGATTATGTAATCAAAGATGATGGTTGTTTGTACTTCAAAGATAGAATTTATGTCCCTAATGTAGAGGAATTGAAGCAGAACATTATGAAAGAAGCTCATGGCAGCTCATATGCCATGCATCCAGGAAGCACAAAGATGTATCAAGACCTAAAGACACATTATTGGTGGCCAGGTATGAAGAGAGATATTGCAGAATATGTCTCTAGATGCCTAACATGTCAACAGGTTAAGGCAGAACATCAAGTTCCAGTGGGGTTGCTTCAACCTATAGCTATACCAGAGTGGAAATGGGATCGAATTACGATGGATTTTGTAGTTGGGTTGCCGCAAACTAGGAAACGGTATAATGCTATATGGGTGATTGTGGACAAATTGACTAAGTCAGCTCATTTTTTACCTGTCCGAACCGACTATCAACTTTCCAGATTAGCAGAATTGTATATCAACGAGATAGTACGGTTACACGGTGTTCCATCCTCTATCATATCTGATCGGGATCCGAAATTCACTTCAACATTTTGGAAGAAGCTTCAGGAATCACTGGGTACCACGTGCAAATTTAGTACAGCATTCCATCCCCAAACAGACGGTCAATCTGAAAGAGTAATCCAAGTATTAGAAGATATGCTGAGAAGCTGCGTTATTGACTTTGAAGGAAGTTGGGATAGATACCTTCCATTGATCGAATTCGCATATAACAATAGCTATCAAGTTAGTATACAGATGGCACCCTATGAAGCACTTTATGGCAGGAAGTGTAGGACACCGTTATGTTGGACAGAACTCAGAGAAAGCAAACTAGTAGGCCCAGATCTCATAAAGGAAACAGAAGATAAAGTGAAGATCATCAAAGAAAGATTAAAAGCCGCCTCTGATCGTCAAAAATCATATGCAGATTTGAAGAGGAGAGACATTGAATATGCAGTGGGTGATAAAGTCTTCTTGAAGGTTTCTCCGTGGAAGAAGGTGCTTCGATTTGGTAAAAAGGGTAAATTAGCTCCAAGGTTTATTGGTCCTTTTGAAATCATTGAACGAGTAGGACCAGTAGCCTATAGGCTAGATTTACCGCGAGAATTAGAAATAATTCATAATGCCTTCCACGTGTCGATGTTAAGAAGATATCGATCTGATCCATCGCATATTGTATCATTGAAAGATATCGAAGTTCAGCCGGATTTAACTTATGAAGAGAAACCAGTGCAAATCCTAGCCAGAGAAACCAAGCAATTGAGATATAAGTCGGTGCCATTGATAAAAGTCCTATGGAGGAATCACAAGGTAGAAGAAACTACCTGGGAACCAGAGGACAATAAAGAAGAATTATCCAGAGTTGTTTTCTTCAGGTAAATTTCGAGGACGAAATTTTATTTTTAGAGGGGAGGAATTGTAACACCCCAATTTTTCATTTAATAATTTTAGGTGTAATTGAAATGAATTTAGAAAGTTTTGGGGTCGTTTTGCTAATAGAACAAACTTGGGGGACTAAAATAGACATTTGACCAAAACTATGTAGTTTTGGCCATTGTCTTTTCTTTGATTTTTTTTAAGGAATAAATTCCTTTTTCTTGGTCCCTTGAACCCGACAGCAGCCCCTCTCCTCCTCCTCCTCCTCTTCTTCTTCTTCTTCTTCTTCTTCTTCTTCTTTTACTTGGTCCGGCCACCACCGCCGGCTCCCTCACCGGCGCCGCCGTCGCCTCCTCCTTCTCCCCTTCCTTCTTCTTCTTTTCTTCTTCTTTTCTCTTCCTCTTCCTTGCGTGGCAGCCCCTTGCTTGGTTTCTCCTCCACCAAATCTTTCTCTTTGGTTGCTTTTCTCTCTCTTTAGTTGGGTAAGCATTTATTTACTACTAATTATTAATTTTTGGTGATTAATTTAAGTAGAGATGATGTATTTTATATTTAGGGTTTGGATTAATTGGGGAAAAATTAAATTGTTGGTAATTAAGTGAAATTTTGGTTATATAATTATTGGATTTTGCTATAAATTATTATTTGGAGGTTGAATTGAGGAATTTTTGTGGATTATGAATTTTTGTAGAGAGAGAAAATGGAGTAGATGGAGAAAATAGGGAAAGATAAGGAATTTGATGGTGAATTAAGGTCCTAAAGGCTGAAATTTTGAGAGGAAATCAAATACCAAGAAAGTGTTCAAGCAAATTTATTTTTCCTTTAAATTTATGCAATATGTATGTTAGTGAATTTATGTTTTGGATGGATTTAATTATTGTTAATTCTCTTATGTTTAAAGTTATGTAAATTGAGTTTAAGATTAAGTAAAGTTATGATATAAATGTGATTTATAAAGCAAAAATTAATAAGCATGCATTATGCACAAAATTGGTAGTTAATATTTTTATTGTACAAAAAAAAACATTTAAATTATAGTTGAGTAATTATGAAAAAAAAGCTTATAAATATTAAGTTTAAAATTTGACTAGATGCATGTATATATGTTTATAAATATATTAAATTGTTGTAAATCCAAAGATTTGTAATTATGTTACATACTTAATACAAATTGAGTGTGACTTAAGATAGCAAAATAATTAGAGAATATTTTGCTTGAATTGTAATTCATGTCATGAAGTCAATTGAGTTCTAATCCTTAATGGATAATAAGTGTTAACTTAAAATGTTATGAAAGCCAAGGAGAAGTAAAATTGAAGGAATATTTATCTAATTAAAACTAAGTAAAGTATATTTGTTATGAAAATTTCTCATTTGCCCTTAGTAAAGCCAGATAGGAATTGGAGAAATTGGATAGATTGGCATGCCAATTAGGGAAATTGTAATGTGGCGCCTTAATATGTAACATCGGATTGGATGGCTCCGAGAGCTGAATCCGGTGTATGTAATTTAATGGAGTTGTGGATTGGATGGCTCCGAGAGCTGAATCCACAACTGCATGTATATATATATGTGTGTGTATATAGAAATGTATGTAAGTAATAGAAAAATTGCATATGTGGAATAAGAAATTGTTAATGGGGATTGGATGGTTCCGAGAACTGAATCCCCTGATTATATCCCGTTCATCCAGCTCGGTGCGATTCTGCTGGATTTACTTGGGGCAAATACAAATCGCAAAGTTTAGTCTGACATTTGATTTAGTTAATAAATAGTAACCATAGGTATATATTTGTTTAAATTGCATTCATCAGGTTCTTTTACCATATGTCAATACTTGATTGGTTAAAATGTGCATTGTTTAAGAAATTTAAGTATGTAGATGTATATGATTTACTTAATTTATCTGTATATATATAATGTGGAAAAATAGAATTGCTTGAACACCACTAAGCAATATGCTTAGCGCGTGGTTTTCTTTCCGCGCGTAGGTTAAAGAAGTTTTTGGAAGGAAAGCCGTAGGTGAATCTGCACCAAAATTTGGATCGTATACAGAAGGATTTTGAGGTGGATACACTATAGTTTCTTTTACGGTTTTTTTAGTACTTGTTTTTGGGTTTGTACTTAACTTAAGGACATGTAATATGATGTAAATAGTTTTGAACAACTTGGTTTTGTATCTAAAGTAAAAGTATTGTAAATTAAGGAATATGTATGGTTTAATATTTGCTGGTTTATGATTTGCTGGAGGAAGGGCATTAATTGTGTGTTAGAGTTTGACTGGAGAATGAACGGTAGGATGAGAACAAATAGAAGTGTTTTGGATGAATTTGTTTTCAGGGAGCAACTTAAATTTTAGGGGATACTCTGCCAAAATTTTTATAAAATGAATAGTACTTTTATTAAAGGATTATTTTTATGCGCTAAATTGCTTAAACCCGATTGTGACATCCGGTATCCGAGTCTTCTCTTTGACCGGGTATAGGGTGTTACAGATGTGGCATGCGACGTCATTGCCACATCATCATGTCAGCAAGGGGCTGCTGACGTGACATGTCATGTCATCATTCCGGCCCGAATCATCACCGAAAACCGATGAACATGATTTTTATGCAAAAATGTACTAAGTTACGTGACATTTCTGTTAGAAAAAATAAGTCAGTTATTTTTGGATAATAAAGGCTAATTTCAGTGATTATAGGTGAAATTGACCCTTAATTTGATTATGTCATGAACTTCAACTAAATAATCCAAAGGTACAAAAGGTCGGAACAGTAATTGATGAAAAATAGCAATATGATAAAAAATAATAAAATTTATGAAAGATTTTTTCATCAATAAATTTTGAAACAACAAAATATCTGACCCGCTGTAATATTAAATTGCCGATGGAAGTTTTTTCATTTACTGACGGAAATCTATTGGTAAACTTACAGACAGAAAAAATGAGTGAATAACCTACACTTGTTTTACGGACGGATTCATTTCCATCGGAAAAGTGCTTTACCGTCAGATTTTTGCTCAAAACCATTGGTAAAATCCGTAAATAAAACCTTTTTTTTAGTGGTTCTAAATTATTTCATAGCTTTTACTGAATTAGCGATGGATTCTCAGTCATGAAATGATGTTCTAGTTTATATTTGATATTGGTACTAAAAATGAGAGTAAAAAGTTTAGCGACGATTTCTTCTATTTTTCTGTAAGATATACCAACGGATATTTTTCATTATAAATTCTTTATAAAGTTTAACATTACATGCATGCTTATCTTTTTTTATTTTTCTTTTCAAAATAAAAACATAAAAGTCACTGTTCAAAGAAATTATGATTGAAATATACAATGCGGGCATCACATGCGTGCCCTGATTTACTACTCAAGAAACTATTAAAAGAAATACAATATTTATTTATCAATTATTTTAATTAATAAATTTGAGTTCAGTGGACTCAGATGTAATCTGCTTGTGGAGAAAAGATAGGTCTCTAATATTTCAGACACCTAATGCTATTATCATACAATAGCTAATAAGGGGAAAACTATATATTAATTAATAAAAGACAAAAACTAATTCAAAAGGAATCAAACTAGTAGGTCGCCAACAAGAACAATACTAGGAATATAACAAATTAAATTAATTAAAAAACAAGAAAACAAAAGGAAACCAAGAGGTCTTTTTTCATTGATATAATATTAGGAATAAAACAAATATTAATTAAATACAAGAAGACAAAAGAAAAAGAATCAACTAGTGAATCACAAAAGCAAACAATAAAAGAAGGAATAAACGGGAACAACGTTGTAAAAAACGTAGTACTATTGAGAGTTAGAGATAATTCCACCTATTAAGGGTGAGAAAAAAAATCGAAAAATCGGTACGAAATCGAAATAATTTTTTATATTAACCGATTCGATAAATTTGGTTATAATTTTTAATTTTTTATATATTTTATACTTTATTACGGTTTCAATTTTTAGATACTGGTTAATTTTTAGTTTATAGTTAATCGATTCATATATATATATATATTATTTTTATTTTTATACCTTAAAATTTTTTTTATTTCTCTTTAAAACTTACATAAAATAATAATTTAAAATATATTTAAATTATATTTTTATTTTTATATCTTAATTTTTAATATTTTTCTATAAAATTTATATAATACTTTAAAATAAATTTATATTATGGAATTTTTTTAATAATATAGTAATATCTATATGTAGTAACCGATTAACTTTTATATATGTTATTTTTTATCATATATTGGTATTCATATTTTACTCAATAGTATTTAATTATATTTTTTATATTTTAACATTTAATATTATTCAAAATTTTATATGATTTAGAATCAAATAAATATCAAATCTATTTTATAATATTAGCTATTAATTGTTAAACATGAATTTTGACTAGTAACTTATGTTTGTTTTGCAATTTTTTTGAATTATTTTACACAATTGAAATTGAGTTGAACTTTACCTAATTTTTTTATAATTTTATGTTATAAATTTTAATGATTAACTGAAAAATATTGATTAATCAAACTGAAAAAATCGAAATCGATTGTCTGGTTAATCAAATGTAATTGACCAGTTAATAGTTAGTATTTTTAAAAAATCGATATCAATATACTAGTCAATTTTTTTGCTTATAAATTGATTAACCGGTCTATACTCACCCTACTCATAGTAGCCATGCGGACCATTAAGCTAAGTTACAGCGCATAAATAAAAATAATTAATCAGTGTAACAATGGTGAAAGTTTTAGCTTCTCTCATTTGCATTTTATGTTTTAGTCTCTGCGTCGTGAGTCCACAAAGTACTCTCTGTGTTGTTGATGATGATAACGATTACTACTTCGGAGTGGCGGAGCCAAGACCTCAAGATCAGCGAAGCACTTATTATAATTTTAATATAAAAAATTAAAAATTAAAAACACAGAAAATATACTAAGACAGCATATTTCATTTAAAATTGAAAAATAATAATGTTTAACATCAAATAAAAATATAATTTTAACAATTATTTTCGACGCAATTTTATAGTTTGAAACCTTTAAATAATTAGCTCAATATCAAAATTGTCAAAATTAACAAAAAAAAAACTTCATTCTAATCAATTATCACTCAAATTATCTTTTTTATTTTATTCAAAATTAGTGTTAAAATACATATTCAACTTACCAAAACCTAATAATTTATAAATTATTAAAAATCAATTAAAGCAAAAGTTAAAAAACATGTATAGTATTAAAAATTAAAAGAATATTTGAGCAAAAAACAAGTCAATCATTAAAAAAATTTAAGCTATTAATTAAATAAGTTAGCATTTACTTTTCTATTTTAAAAAAAAAATTAATTTAATTTATTTTTGAGCAAAAAACAGAGTATTTGGAATTTACCATTTGTATGATTTTCTACATAAATGGATTTGGATTATTTTATTTTAATTTTTATAATTTAATTAAAAAATTATGTAATTATTATTGAATTAAAATTTGAGAGAGGGCACTTAAAATAAATTAAGGGGTTACTAGTATAATTTATATATATATATGATGTTGGAAACAACGTTATGTTCGACCAAGATTTTCCATCTATTAGTTGTCCTTGTGGCATGTCCTGGTTCCACGAAGCCGCAGGAAGACTATCTGATGGTCGCTTAATTCCCGAATTTATTGGTAATTAAACTCAATAATTCATATTATATATCTATAGCAATTTTATAGAGACGGATTCTTCCGATTTTTACTAAAATACATACATGCATACTTCTTATTGATATAATAAATATGTGGGAAGTTATTCTTAATCCCAAAAGAGCTTGTAATTTATTTGTTTTTTTTAAGAAAAATTTAGTTTAGAAATATACCTAGCGTTCCATCTTTAAGGTCAAGACATATAAAGGATTCTTCCAATTATAAAGAATTTAATTACTCCGTCTTCGATTTCTTCACTCTCCTAGGAGAAAGAATTAGAGTTCCTGAACAGTATGCTGGGTGTACTTCATTCAACTCTTTTTAACAAAAAATATCAATTTCGTTTCTTTGATCTTATATTTTGATACCACATGAAGAACGAACCAGGAAAAGTGAGGCGGTCAGGACTAAAAGCTGTGAATTGCGTAGATAAAAATGGACTGTATAACAGAACAGATGTGTGCACTAACCCAATCGAGTATGTTTTCTTTGACGATGGCCATAACACCGACGAGTTTAACAGGCAGTTGGACGAGAAGCTATGGAGCGGAGGATCTGATTTTGTATATCCTTATAACATGCAGCAACTCTCTGAGTATGATCCCACTACCAAGATTTGTTCTAAGAATAATGATCCCCTCTGTGCAGCTTAATTAATCCTTAATCTATAGCCTTAATTGTAGCAATAATAGCATTCCTACGTACCTAGGTACCTATTAGAGGGTGCTTTCCAGTTTTTTATTTTTCTATAAAGCAGTTGGAAGATAGGAAAACTTAAATTTGAAACATCTTCCAAACTGCTGTATTTCTTCTATGGTTGCTGTTGTATTTCTACTATGGTTGTTGTGTGTTTTATTTTTCAATGCTATGTATTACTTATCATATAATTACGTCGGGCTATGCAATTAACAATATTAACAATGACTAATGTTAATATTAACAATATTAGTTATCATCTAATTATAGTCAATACTCAATTAAATGTGAAAAAAAAAATTAAATTCGATTCCTTTTATAATTACTTATATAAAAAAGGAAAATTTTATAGTTATGAAGGACAAAGAAATTTCTTTCTTTTTTTAATGCAAATTAAATTTTTATTAACAATATAAAAAATATATCTGAAAAATATAAATAAATTTGTAAAATTTAAAAATATATAAAATGTATAAAACTAATGAAATTGCTAAAATATATTTCTTAATTTTTTCGACAAAAATAATAGATAATGATAATATATCTTAGATAATCTGACTTTTAGGAGAAAACTCAATGCATTTGCAGTCGATGGAAAAATTCATTTCAGAATGATGAAAATTTTCATAAAAAAAGACAATAACTTTCGAATATGAAGAATAAATTTGCATGATAAAAAAATTTAAATTACATTTAACATTAGCAAAACTAACCAAATCTATAAAAATATAAATAAAATATATAGGAAAACGAAAATTAAATTTAAAATAAAAAATTTCAGATTTGAATTTATTGAAATTAAAATATAAAAAGATCAAATACGAATACAAAAATAAAATAAAAAAATTAGATTTAAACCAATTTAGAGATTTTAAAAAAATATAAAAAATTAAAAAATATAGATAAAAATTTAATAAAAGAGCAAAATAAAAAAAGAGGTTGTCGCCTTTAAATAAATTCACAGCAGCCTCAAAATTAGATTAAAAAAAAAACCTCTAAATTCAGTAAAAAGAGGAGGCTATAATTTTTCTTTTTTTTTTTCGAGGACAGAGAAAATGGTCCTTTCCTTTTATTAAAAGCCAACAACGTTTAAGTTATTGGACAGCGAAAGAAATCCAAAGCAAAATAGTTAATTGGTGCTACAATTCTATATGCATAAAAAGGTCACGAGTCGTACGCAGAAGCACTTGATTAAATCATGCTAAATTATTGAGAAAGGAATTACTACACGGACCTTTTGTATCTTTGAAACTTCAATTATGTATTGTAGAGTACAATTTAATTTATATTTTTTTTCTTATTTCACGTTTATAAATTGTATAAATTGACATTTTGTCATTTTTTGAAAGAAATTTTGAAAATATAAAATCTTGCTAAAACTGAAATAATTTTAAAATTATCTTATATATTATTAATTAATAATTAATTGAAGTTCATGTTAGATGTGAAATCATTTTAATGAAAAATAAATGTCTATTTTATATAAGTGAAATTCATTATATTTATTGTAAATTGTACCAACTTTAACATCGGCAAAGCATGTGCTGCTTTCAGTGCAATCAATAGGACAGAATTTTTTTTAATAAAAATTGCAGACTAAATTTACGTACATGCCATCCACAATTTTTGCATTCTGCTTTTTTTTTTTCTTGATTCTTTTTAAGCTATGAAATCTAAAAATAATGGTTACTTTGGCCGTTTGTTCAATTGAATTGCTGATTAGTGTAAATTCTTTTTGTGTAATTCTCAAGAAAATTTTAGATGATGATTTTGTTTCTTCTTTGTGAAAAAAAAAAGTATCATTATCATTATTATTATTCTTGTTGTTGTTATTTTTATCTTTTAATATTGTTATTATTATTTTTATCAATTACAATTAAATATCTAAATATGTTTTACACGAATTGTCAAATATACAACTGATAATTATTTCTTTTATCTGCAATATTTTTAATTTTCATTTAAAATTTTGGAGAGATGCGGCACAGTAGCATACTAATTTAAAAAAAATCTTCCAAGTACTATTATTTAAAATTTGAACAAAAAAAACTAATTTCATACATGGTTCTTAAATTTTGAATATTAAAATAAAATTAAAAAAAATTAAATAACTTATTCATAAAAGAATAATTAGAATTGGTTGAAATGCTTGACAAAAAAAAATGGTTGAAACTTACCAGTATTAAAATCAAGAATATTTCAAGATTTGGAAAAATTCAAAAGATTAATTGATTTTTGTAATATTTGAAATAATCAAGGTTATTTTTCCTTTTAATATATACCAGCAAAATAAGTTATCAATTAAGAATATAATAACAATCAAACCCCAAAATAAGTTTTGACATAGAGTTTGTCTTCTATTTAATAACTAGCAGGATGCTGAATATCAATAAAGTACAAGAGGAAAAAAAAAAAAAGAGTAAAAGAATCAATAAAGGACCTCATAACCAAACACTAAAAAAGCTGAAGTGAATGTGAAGAACATGTTTCACTTTATTACTCATCAATCCCCATCAAACTCTTGGGATTATCTTTCTTTTCCCCGAATTTTTACGATTTTTACAAAATGTCTCATAAAATTAGGACTTCTAAAATAGCTTGGTGAAATATTTATCTTTTTTTTGAAAGTAGTGAAATATTCACCTATTCATGAGTTTTTACGCTGCGTTGAAATGCTATCAGAGATTTTAGTGGTAATTTTCGATAAATTTTTATGATTAATTTCAGTTAAAATGACCTTTGATTATAATTTTTGAACTTTAATTAATTTTGCATCACAAATTTTTTACCGTTACTATCCATCAACGTGGAATTAAACCTCTTCAATTGTCATCGCAAAACTTTATTCACACAGCCAGCAACCGACCATCATTGGGGAATTATTATGTTTTAAGGAAACGTGAACAACATGTGACAGTTTATATTGACCATCAACAGCAATCAAACCATTATAAATAGCAGGGCAAGAATGAGATAATAAGGACAGGAGTCAATTCCTCAAGAAACATACAGCAATGGCAAAACATTTAGGTGATGTCCTTAGAATTTTAAGCTTGTGTACTTGTCTGAATCTTCTAATTCCAGTTAGATGCAACGCTGCTAATGAGCGATACTTCTTCATAATTGGGGACTCTCTATATGACACTGGAAACAACTTGATTAGGAACCCAAGTGCCTCACTTGGTAAGTGTCCTTTTGGCATGACCTTCTTCCACAGGCCTACTGGAAGACTTTCTGACGGTCGTCTCGTTCCTGATTTTATAGGTAAATAAACAATGCAACACTCCTAATTCATGTATTTACTCGGTTAATTGTTTGACTAATGGAACAAATAAAAGGGAAATACTCATATTAATTTCATTGCATGCAGCTAAGAATAAGTTGAATCTACCTTTTTTTATCCCTCCAATTCTGGATGAGGAAGGAGACTTCACATTTGGTGCCAATTTCGCTTCTGGTGGTGGTGGTGTCATCGATGACGGCGGTCATTTTGTAAGCCATTCGTTTTTTACTTGATTCGCTTTTTTCTTTTTCTTTTTCTTACTTATATTTATATTATTATTTTGCTATCAAACTGAAAATAATCATTTGGTTTGCAGATTGACCTTCCAGAGCAGTATGAGTACTTCGTAAATCTTACTGATAAGTGGGAAAGAGAACTGGGTGGTGCCGAAGCTAAAAGGAGGCTAGGTAAAGCTGTTTACCTGATAAGCATGGGCGGCAATGATTATTTTTCCTGGGCCCAAAACTACGCTGATGCCAGCTTCAAAGAATACCAAGAACGTGTTAATTTTGTAATTACAGCTTTTGCAGAATCAATTAAGGTACAATTATAGCTGAACTTAATTACACAGGAAGTATAATTAATTTGATATTGATTGATTGAAATTTACATATTCTGTTGGAATCTTAATTGATATCACAGGACTTCTACAAGAAAGGAGCAAGGAAATTTATGTTTCAAAATGTTTCGCCTCTTGGTTGCATACCTACGATGAAAGATCGGTTCAACATCACTGAAGGATGTGCCAGACCCCCATTAACACTTGCAGCACTTCACAATGCTGCTCTGACTGAAATGGCTGAGTCGATAAAGAATTCTCCTGAATTCCCAGAATTTACTTACTCCATTTTCGATTATTACACTCTTCTTGGTGAAAGAATTAGAGTTCCGGAACAATACGGTAGGTATATGCAAAATTGATGGCACAATTTAAATTTAGTTACATGCCGGATTGTTAAATTTATAAATAATTCGGTCAAAAAAAAACCAACAAAACTCAATTAAAATTATTTCAGTATATCACAATTAATTTAGATAAGTTTAAATATTTGGAAATATTTTCCACGCACTGATAATGGTATGTTCAATTAACCTTACAATTTGGAAAAACTAAAACAGAAAAATCTAATAAACGTGTTTGGATTTTTTCAATTATTTAAATTATTGGAAACCTTTACATCCTAACCTTTTCAATTATTCAAATAATTGGAAACCTTTACATCATTTACTTTTGTATCATAGGCATGGATTAAATTAGTGTGAATTTGTGGTATTGCATGAAGGTTTCAAGGTGGGGGGTGCTCCGTGCTACGACCGACATGCCGCTGGAGAGAGATGGTCAAGAGGACTAAAAGCTGTTCATTGCGTGGACGAAAACGGAGTATATAATGGACCAGTGTGCACTAACCCAGACGAGTATGTGTTCTTTGACGATGGTCACAACACCGACGAGCTCAACCGCCAATTAGCTGATCAACTCTGGAACGGAGGACCCGATGTTGTTTATCCTTACAACTTGAAGCAACTCTTTGAATTGGATCCCCTTATCAAGAAGATTTTCTCTAATTAATAACATATCAAGGATCCAGCTTTAATTAAAGGAATATAAATAAATAAATAAATAAATGCCTCTAGAAGATGTAGGGGATTGATTATTGTAGCAATATATTATGCTTTTACTTTCAATGTTTTTAGTGTTCTAATTATGTTCAATAAATCACGTTGTTAATTTTATGTTTCGATATAAATCGAGTGAATAATCCCGTTGTTAATTGAAACTTAATGCTTCTTTATAATTGCATTATATGAACCTTTTCTTTCTATATGGGTTGAGCTCCGCCCATTAGTTCAGCTGATAAGTAGCTTTTTAATAAAAAGATTGGGCTCAGCGTGGCCCAAGCCGCTCTCTAAACAAACTTGATTTGGACTGTGAATATTTATTTAATAAACTAGTGTTATATTTAATAAAACATGTTAGGTTGTGTACATGTTTGCACATGATAAATTTTTCTAATAAAAGTTATAAATATATATTATACTTAGTGTGGTTGAGTTTTCAATAAAATAAAATAAAAATTGTTAGTTTAGAGAAAATTTTTACTCCACCTCATACCTTTACATTACAAATAGTATAAATAATTTATATTTAGATAGTTAAAATACTGATTTTATTCAATAGCTGTATTTGTATTATAATTAAACTTCTTGATGCATTTTCCTAGGGAAATACCATCTATTGTCACTTTCTAATTTTTCTTAGAATCTGTAGAAAATTATCACGCCCTGTTCTAGTGAATTTAAGGAACGCTTCGTCAGTTTCTTTTTTATGCATTATACATTTAATCAGTGAACATTAATCAAAAAGACGTTAATTTAATGATAAATGATTATTTATTAACACTCTGCCATCTATTTCCGCATATGCAGAATTGGTGGTACTTCGATCTTCCGCAAATAATTTCTACCTTTCGGTTCAAAAAAGATATGTATATTTTTTTTTGTTTGAAAAAGATATACATAATTAATTGAAAACAGCAGAAAATAAAGATATGTTAGCATAAATGGACTTATCTGGTGAAGAATGAAGCACCCCACTGTATTTTTTAGGTGACCCTGCATATTAAATGTTGGTATATTATGTCATGAGTTGCGTCACCTAGCAAAAAAGACAATTAAGTGCTCAGCTCTCAAGTCTTTGAGACTCCAGTTTTCACAGGTGTTAACTGTTAAGTCAAACCTTCCTACTATTTATTTATTTATTCATTCTTTTTCTAAATAAATTTTGCCATTATATTTTTAAGTGCCATGTATATTTATATAGTAAATAACCTATAAAATTTCAATTTAATACATTGAAATCGGTGAATAACCTATAGTATATATTTCATCTGACACTAACAGCAGCATGAGAGTCCACATTTAACATATGGTAAGGCACCAATGAGATAAAAGATAAATAAGTTTATAATTAAAATCTCATCCTAGTACTTTAAAAATCTTATTTCTGTTTTCAAGAAATTCCATAATTTAGGAAAATTTAAAAAATATATATTTATATGTCACGTGATTGATTTTATTTTTTCGTAAGAAACTGAATTTCCTACGAATATATTGATTTGGGATTTAAGTTTTCCTTTTAAAAACGCGGCATTTTCTTCGGATTCCATGCGAAAGAGAGACTGAAATCTGAAATAAAATTAATCTACCGACCAAATACAGAAATTGCAGTCTATAAATAGCATACAAACTAGAAAGAAAACACACAAAGCAAATTAGTAAGTCTTGCAAATAGAAACAAACTTCTGAAACAGAGCTTTTAATGGCAGTTAGCATAAGCCATTACCATCTTGTGGTGGCAATCTTATGTGCAGCAATTGTGAACCCAATTGGCTGCAATGGCCAACAGAAAGAACAGAAGCTGCTGTTCGTGTTCGGAGACTCACTTTTTGATCCGGGCAACAACCAGTACCTGAGCAGCAGCCATGGCCAAGGCCCAGCTACTTCTTATCCTTATGGAATGAGCCTCCAAAACCATTCCACAGGCAGAATTTCCGATGGCCTTATTGTGCCAGATTTTGTGGGTAAGAGTTTTATATAAAATTTATACATTTCCTGACAATGAAATTGTGATTTCCATTACTAACTTGTACGATGCCATTGGTCACAGCTCTATTTGCAAAGTTGAACATGCTTCCTCCATTCATGAAACCAGGTGCTAAGTTCTCAAGTGGAGCTAACTTTGCTTCTGGTGGTGCTGGTGTTCTTGAGAGAAACAATGGAGTGGTATGTTTCTAAGTTATACTGATTTTTTCCGGGCTAATTACCTTCACAGTCATTGAATTCGTACCTACATCAAGTCATTAAAAAAATTTATATCACCCAAATATCTTTTAACTTTTAAATCAATTATATCAAAAAATCAACTATTTTGACAAGTCATGCTGGCTAGTTTGAAATATTGCACAACATTCCATGTAAAAGCTTTTAATACATGCCACGAAATAAGCGCTAAAAGTTATACACTTTGAATTTCAGATGAATCTTCAAACACAATGGTAGAGCTGTCACCTACAATACCAAATTAACCAACTGCACTAATAACAAATATAGTTAGTGACAAGAAGAATCGATCCCACAGAGAGCTAGTATGTGACAATATACGTCAAAATTAACAAACAAATTAAAAGAAGGGGGGGGGGGGGGTTGTGTGTAGTAACAATTAAATCAAATCTATAAGAAATAAAATACTAAAAATAGAGTCAGAATAAGGAAATCTCGGAATCCAGCACATCTACCATTAATTTGATCTGTTCATCGACACCAACAATAATCAAACGCAATTCAAATACTCGTCATGATATTAATATCTGTCCTTCCTTATGATAATAGAATAAAAACATGTATTCTACTCTATTCTTGCTATCCAATAACATTAGATACGATCTAACATTTAATTAAATAACAGCAATATAATTTAGAAGAACTAACGAGCAAGACAATAAAACACACGGTGATTTATTTAATCTAGATGATTTTTCTTCATGAATTTATTGAATCTAACATAGTAAACAATACAATTCAGGTGCTACTAATGACCAAAATTCCTATACAATTACGGATATAGGTTTTTAGCCTAGCAATAGATTATTCAATTCAATAGACTAATTGCGCACTTAGCCATTCAAATAGATAATCAGAAAAATTAATATAGAAGAAGAAATCAATACTTGAATAGAACAATTGTAATTGAATGAACAAAAGTCTCACAAATCGACAATTAATGGTTTTTGTAACCTTCAACCGAGATATAGAAAATTTAGCTACCAGCCATCACAAAAATAACCCAGCAAAGAAAAGAATTTGAATCCCCAAAATCCTCTCCCAAAATAGAACAGTTCCCCTCTTTTAAACTCCTAGTTCCCAACAAAGAAGCCTAACAAAACTCCTAAAAGGTGTTAACTACCAACATCCAATAAAAATCTGACTCTTTAAAATAAAATAAAAAGACTTCTAATGCAACTAGAAGACTGATAATCCAGCTGTAATTCTGCATGCCAGATTTATAATTTGGTTCCCAAAATAGGCTGCACGTGTCCCCAACTTGCTCTGCTTTTGCAAACCTTGGATATTTTTAGACAATCCCGCATAGCAAGTTCAAGCCCGATTATGACCTTGATGCAGTCAGTATCTCGCAAAACTCAAAACATAAAAGTTGTAGAGCTCTTTCTCCTCGTTCCACAGCATCTTGAATCGCCTCATTTGGAGTCCGTATGAGAGAGTTATGCCCAAATTATCTTGCTATGTCCGAACTGCTAAATAATTTCCTTTATTTTGCTATTTCTGCTTCCAATCAGTTCCTAAATCAAAACAACAACTAATGAATGTATTTATTCATTAAATCAACACAAAAGACTGATTATTAAGGATAACAAGATAACATTTTTCATTCACATCACACAACTAACTGATTTCAAGAAAGTGATAAGTTCAATGGTGCAAGAAGTAGGGGAGGCAGAAACTAAGAAAATTGTGATGAAATCAGTATTCTTGTTTAGCCTTGCAGGGAATGATTATTTCAGCTATGGCTCAAATTATCCAAATGCTACCAAAGCTGAAACAACCCAATATATCAATATGGTGATTGGAAATCTAACAAAAGGGTTCAAGGTATGAATATTTTCTCAAAAATAAAATGATAGAAATCTCCAACAATCTTGAAGAACACTGTTAATAATGTGTTTGTTTGTGTTAATTAACAGGAACTATATGACATTGGATTAAGAAAACTAGCAATCCAAAATGTTGGACCATTAGGTTGCTATCCAGGAACTAGATCAAGGTATCCGGAATTGGTGAATGGTACCTGTGTCAAGAGCCTTCAGACACTTGCAGCTCGACACAACAATGCTCTATCTACTGCCATGAAGAAGTTGCAGACCCAATTACCAGGATTCAAATATTCAATTTTTGATTACTTCCACGCTCTTGCTGCTAGAATACAAAATCCAAAAAGATATGGTAATTATACATCCCCTTATTATCGAAATTTTTCCTTAAACTCATCTGTTTTAAAAAATTTTCACCCTTATTTGTATTGATGAATATTATTAACTTAATGCATAAAACTTTTCGTATATACAAAATTTAAAATTATTCTCAATGCACGAATGAATAAATGAATAAGCAAAGTTTATACTAGAATTTTCAATCCCCATATCTATTAATTAATTACTTTCTTTCCTTAATTTGTTTACATTAATCTAATTAATTTTTTTTTTTTTTTTTGTGCATGTGATGAAGGGTTCAAAGTAGGACTAAGTGCATGTTGCGGAAGTGGGTTATATAACGGGGAAGGATGCGGCGCAAACAGAACATACAATTTGTGTAGTAACCCAAATGAGTATGTGCTTTTTGATGATGCCCATCATACTCAAAGAACAAATAGACAACTTGCCCAACTCTTGTGGACTGGAATTCCGAAAATGACTGCTCCTTATAACATGAACCAGTTCTTTAAATTTCCTTAGCGTTTTGTCATTTCCAGATATTCATTTTGATGGTCATGTAGTTCACTTCTCATTATAATAAATAATTTTTTTTCCAGAATTCTTATGACTAGTTTTTCCAATTCCTATAAAAGAAATCTACTATTTGCTTGTTATTTTTTGCTATAATTATGTAATATTCGAAATTTACTGTTCTAATTAAATTAAATTTATAACGGTTTATAAATAAAATATTCTCTTTTAAATATTAAAAATATTTATTTTTAAATTTCAAGGCAATTTCACACCAAAATTGAACCAATCTCAATTTACGGGACTGAGTGATTAAGTCAAATTCTACGGCAGTTTGATGGTGATGAAGTCACCCTCATATCTACCATTTACCAAATGCAACTGTCATAACAACTACTCACAAAAGTTATTACTAATTTTGCACAGCTAGATGCAAACTGACTGAACTAAAGATATTAAAAACACTTATATGTTCAGGAAAAAAAATTGTTTTCGCCGTTAAATTTCTTTTAATATACTTTTCTTTCTCTTTTTTTTTAAAAAAAAAAGAGGGTTACACCCACAAAAACGCAAGACTAACGAATAAAAGAAAAGCCATCTCTAAGCTGGGTAATTCTGAGCCATCTTGGCAAGATGATCAGGCCGGTGATTAGCTTCTGTAAAAATATGCATAACAGAACTTCGCTGAAAATGATATCTTTGATCATGGGTTCAAGGCTACAAACATGAGTTGTAGAACCTAAAACCAGACTAGCAACTTCTTGACTGTCAACTTCAAATTCCACATGTTGGAAGTCCAGATCTTTAGCAAGCTTGATTCCGTGATAAAGGGTCCAGACCTCAGCTTTGAGAATAGAGCAGATCCCATATTTACGGTAAAACCCTGATCTAATTTCCTGTCTGATCACGAACGAGACCTCCGCCATAAGCTCTACCAGAACCAATAAGATGAGAACCATCAGTTTTTCTGACAAAATCACGTCTCAAATATAAGAGAAAATAGTTGTAATAAACGCCTACATAATTGTGAATAATTTAACTTTAAAATATTTTAATTCATTCTAAAGTACTAATAAATTTACAAATTCAATTATATATATATATCAAGATCCACATATCCGCGTTAAGTTGATTAAATTTTTCATGTGAAACGAATCAATATTCAACTGAAATCTAAAATAAAAGGTTATTTCTAGTACATGAAATTAGGATTTTTAAAGGCCTTAAATTTGGACAAATTTCACATAAAGACCGAAATTTAATTTTTCGGGTAGCTTGATGAAAATATAGGCAAGTCACCTTCTGGTGGCTCCAAGTTGACCAAATGTTCTGCTTGATAATGTCATGAGTTGCGTCATATCCGTGTTAAGTGTTCCACATTATTGCACTGATTTTTAAATTTCACGCGTACAAGTCAACCTTCGTCACTTTAATCAGCCGCACCATAAGGAATCCCCAGCATTAAGGTTATGCTGTGATTCAGATCTAATGTAAAACGTGGAAAGAAGAACATGGACACCGATATGCAATGCGCGTTGGGACCAAATAAGCAATATCCCCTGTAAATTATGATAAAAATTTGGAAATAAAATAGTAGCCAATGCTATAATAATAACACTTGTTGACATTTCGATTTTGTAATTGATAATACCCTTAAAAACAGGATTTTGTAATTTCGATTACCCAAAAAGAAGCCCACTAAGATCCCTCCACTAGAGAAAAGAAATCCTGTAATCGAAATTATCTGATCGAATTGGACATCTCACTGACAAGATCTGAACACACGTCACTGTCCAATTACCGTTGCCTATAAAAATAGGCCATACTTATCACATAATAGAAATATTGTTACACACATTACCGCAAACTCTTTCAGATTATAAATAACAGGTTTCACTCTTAGAAAGGATCCCTTCTCACTCTCTCTTGCAATTAATTTATCTATTTTTTTTATCCCGATAACTGACTTGAGCATCGGAGTACTGAAGCCCGGATCCATCGGGCTAAGCATTATTGCAGATTTTTCATCTGAAGGATCCGATCGGAGCTGATTCCTTATTTCTCCAACCTGCTTCATCTAACATAAAATAGACACATTCTCTCTACGAAATTTTGTGATTTATCAATAATTATGTAGTATTGTTTACTTTTAAAAAAATGAGGCTATAATGCCACATAAATCCTTAAAGTTTATTGTAATAGTTAAATGAGCATGTCATAATCGGAGATAATTTCACTCTTAAAAAGTTAAAATTAAATCAAATAAATTTTAATTTAATGACTCATTTAGCTTAAATGGTGAATATTGAATCATTACATTTGTGGCAAATTGAAAATATTAATCAAGAATATCGTTTGTTGATAAGTGGTAAGCAGATTGAATTCTCTTAATTAAGTAAGATGTTAAGTATAATTTTTAATTTGTGTATATAGTATATGTTATTGAAAGAGTTGTTTTCAACTATATAAATTCGGTAATATTTGATTTTAAATTAATTAATTTTATAAATTAAAAAAATCGAAGAGTATAGACACAAGAAAGAAAATGTTAATTAAGAGAAAGAAATTGTGACATGAAGATACTTTTTCTAAAAAAAAAATCAAAGCCAATTCAATTCACCTAGAAAGAATAAATAATACAGCACTTTATTTCAATTAAAGCGTACATGACTTAATTTTAAATCTTTAAAATACAGTAAATAGAGGATAAAAAAATGTTTCCTTTAAATATTAAAATGTGGGTCGTCCTACATGGAATGGTCAGACTCAGACAGAAGATGAAAACAATATAGGAATTAGGAAAAACCAAATTAACAGCCAATCAGCGATCGGTCAAGCAGATGAATTACCTTTGCCTTCCTCCGTCTCTTTTTCTTTCTCTCTTTTTCCTCTCTGGTTCGTGGGTTCAAGCTATTGATTACCGTCTGTCTGTGGATGCTTGGCACTTGCGTTAACCACCGTGTGAACCCGACAGCAATTAATCGCTGACATATTTAAAAAATACTCCAATAAAAAAAGCAGAGCTTCAGATTTCCACCTATAAGTATCAGACACTACACGAGACGAAACAACAGCAAACAATTAAAAAAAAAAGAAGACATAATAACTAAATCTAAATTAGCTTTCATGGCAGTAAGTGGAAGCAGTTACCGTTTCCTGCTACTTGCGATCTTCTGTGCAGCAGTTTTGAGTCCAATTGGCTGCAATGCCCAGCAAAAGCTCTTGTTTGTGTTCGGAGACTCCCTTTTCGATCCAGGCAATAATCGATATCTCAATGGCAGCAATGGCCATGCTCCTGCTACTACTTTTCCTTATGGAATGAGCCTTCGTAACCACTCCACTGGCAGATTCTCCGATGGTCTTATAGTCCCGGATTTTATAGGTAAGTAACTCGTTTAATTTCATACTTTACTAAACCCAAGTTTGTCGATTAACTCTATGGTTGCAATTGGCTGCAGCTTTAAATGCAAGAATGGCCATGCTTCCTCCATTCTTGAAACCAGGTGCTAACTTCACTTATGGAGCCAACTTTGCTTCTGCTGGTTCTGGGGTTCTTGAAGAACACAGTGGAGCTGTAAGTTCTTTTTTTTTTTTTTTTTGATAGATTATTAGCTGGACGTTAATAAAATTAACTGTTGTTTTCGATTTTTTTCAGGTGAATCTTAAAATGCAAATAAGCAATTTCAAGCATGTGGTAAGTTGGTTGGTGAAAAAAGTAGGCGAAGCAGAAGCTAAGAAGACAGTGATG
This sequence comes from Excoecaria agallocha, assembly GCA_037975025.1. Lineage (NCBI taxonomy): Eukaryota > Viridiplantae > Streptophyta > Magnoliopsida > Malpighiales > Euphorbiaceae > Excoecaria > Excoecaria agallocha. The sequence goes on from CM075812.1 coordinate 1,117,463, forward strand.
AGATCGGTGTTCTTGTTTAGCCATGGAGGTAATGATTATTTCAGCTATAATACAAATTACCCAAATGCTACCCAAGCTGAAAGAACCCAGTACGTTAATATGGTGATTAGCAACCTAACAAATGGAATTAAGGTAATAATATTTTCTGAGTTATTTGATAATTAATCATCTGCAATTATTTGACATTCGTGAAATAAAATACTGTTTCGTGTTCAATTTGCTCAGGATTTATACAACAATGGAATGAGAAAACTGGCAATTCAAAATGTAGGACCTTTAGGTTGCTACCCATCAACAAAGGCGATGTACCCTGAATTGAATGGTACCTGTGTGAAGAGCTTCTCAGAACAAGCGGACCAACACAACAGAGCTCTATCTAGTACCATGAAGAAGTTGCAAAAACAATTACCAGGATTCAAATACTCAATTTTTGATTATTTTCATGCACTTGCTGCTAGAATACAGAACCCAACAAGATATGGTATGTCATTATAATTAATTATGATCATATTCATCTATTTATATGTTTAATTCCCTTAATTTTCTTCAATAATTAAATCTTGTATTTTATATTTTTTTATGAAGGGTACAAAAATGGAGAAGATGCTTGCTGCGGCAGTGGGCTGTACAATGGCAGAAATTGCGGCGGAGAAGGGTCCTATCTGTGTAGTAACCCTAATGAGTATGTGCTTTTTGATGGTGCCCATCATACTCAGAGAACAAATAAGCAACTTGCCCAATTTCTATGGAATGGAGTACCACCCATGACTGCACCTTACAACATGAAACAGTTGTTTCAATTTCCTTAGTTTTTTTTTTTTTTTTTAGTATTTAATTTCAGATTTAGCTTTCATTTTTACTGTTGATGTAGGTTTCCTCGCAGACTAATAAAACCACCTTATTATTTCCTTCTTTTTAGTTGTTGTGTTTGGAAAATGTTCTCTCGTTATGTTCTCTTTAACGAGGATAGAAGCTCCAAATTTAATGGAAGCCCTTGAACACCTCGAGACCGCTGGCCCAAAAAGCGAAGAAAGACAAGTGCTCAAGTTTTGCACGTGACCGACAGCACCTAACTAAACAATGAAACTCGATCACCAAACAATTTCAGATAGGACATTTCTCCACACAAAACCGAATCCGAACTAAATATTGAATCGAACCATAAACAATCAGATCTGTTTAGTTTTATTTTTTATTTTGAGCTCAAAAGATTTTCAAAGTTATCTAACTTTTAAAATCGATAAAACCGATCCAATCTAATATAATTTCATCAAATCGGTTCTATTATTCAAATGATAGAAGTTTGATTTTTGGTTCGGTTTTGAAATCAACCTACTAAATGCGCAATCGGTTCTTTTGTACTATTATCGGTTGGCAGCACATACACCATTATGCCTATCTTCAATACACAAAACAACGGGAAAAAGTCATAGCTTGCAGAAATTTAAGACTGTTAGGTAATGGGAACTCTGCTAAGCTTCCTATTCTGTGCGCTAAATCTATGTCTAAACTTGAAGAATCCAAGCATCTGCCATGATAAATTCAAGCCAGAGACAAGTCACAAGGCCCTGTTTGTTTTTGGGGACTCACTTTTTGATCCAGGAAACAATCAATACCTTAATGGAACTACTGATGAAGGGTCTCAAGCAACTTCTTGGCCTTACGGTCAATCCTTCTTTGACCACCCTACCGGCAGACTTTCCGATGGCCGGATAGTACCTGATTTTATTGGTAATATATATATAATACTTAGAGCTTTCACTGTATTTTGTGAATTCACTAATGGAATCAAACTATTTGTTCAAATGACCCCCTTTTTTTTCTGCAGCCCAGTTCGCTAAATTGGCTTTACTTCCACCTTTTCTTGAATCAAGCAGTCACCAATTAACTGATGGAGCTAATTTTGCTTCAGCTGGAGCTGGTGTTCTCGCTAGAACTCATCGTGGCACTGTATGTTGATCTGGTTTTTGAGATAAAATACTTTTTCTTTTCTCTTTATTCCATTAATTCAATTTAATTTCATGCTTAGGCAGCACTTCTTGTAGCAGAATTAATTTTTTTGCTCTAAATTTTAGTAGTAATATCAAAATTGGAGTACTGATTTAGTTCTGATTTCGCTAGTTTGCGGGACCTTCATGCTGCAATTTCGTCAGCTAGGCTGATTGAATTATTCTAGTTTAAGACTTGTAGACTTATGCAATGGAATTATGAAAATTTGACAATGTGATCGAATCTCATTACATCCTTGTGTCTATTTTTCCTTCTCTTATCTTTGCATTTGATTGTTTTTTAGTTAATTACAATCTATCTCCTTAGATAATTAATGGTCTTATTGTTTTTATCGGCCTTGTTTTCCAGATTCATATAAGAATGCAGTTGGAGTATTTTAAGACTGTAAAGAACTTGTTAAGACAACAACTAAATGGAGGAGAAGCTGAGAAGTTCCTAAGAAAAGCTGTTTATTTGTTTAGTGTTGGAGGAAATGACTATTTCAGCTTTCATTCTTCAAGCCCTGAGGCCACTGAAGTTGATCAAAAAGCTTATGTACAAATGGTGGTTGGCAACTTGACTTTGGTGCTCAAAGTAAGACCTTGTTAATCTTTGGCAAAACAATTCTTGAGTTCTATGAACTTTCACATTTTTTATATTGGATTTCTATACACACACAGACTCACATATTTAACCTTCTACTTTCAGTTTTAACTGCATGGAGTCATTATTTGAGAACAAAAGTAGGCTAAATACTAACTAAAAGCATGTTTAGTTAATTGCTAATTGAAAATCTTAATGAAAGACTGGATTTGTTATCTCATATTTGTTTTTCATGAAAAAATATCAATTATTTCGGTTCAATTGTTTCTAGTGATATTTAGAATTGTAATTAGATATTATATTTTTCTCTTGTAAAAAAAATGTCCTGTCAACTATATTGATTTTATAGTTATTCTATTTTAGATATGGATAATTGTTGGATATGGGATATTTTAGAATTTATAATTTTTTTATATGTAAATTTTGCATTTGTCATTTTTTATTTGAATCATAGTAACAATATCTGTGAATTCTGAAATCGATATAAAAAATTTTTAGTACAAATAAAAAGGTTAAAATTTGAGGGCTATAAAATGTATTTTGCCTCGTTCTTTCTCCGAGTAATTTGGATTATTCCATTGTTTATATCCCTGTGTATGCATTGCAGGAATTATACAGCTTCGGAGCAAGAAAAATTGCATTTCAAAATGCAGGGCCCTTGGGTTGTGTACCAGTAATGAAAGCAATGAATCCAGAGGTTGGCAGCCGTTGCGTACAACAACCATCAGCCTTAGCGAGATTACACAATCAGTACCTATCCATCAGCCTTAACAAGTTAGCCAAGGAATTACCTGGATTCAAACATGCAATTTTCAATTACTACAATTCACTCGGCGATAGGGTCAATAATCCCTCCAATTATGGTAGGTTATCACGAACATTAATCTTTATTACGTTCTATCTTCTACTAAATAAGTTTTAAGTTTGAATTTCGAGCATATATAATCATTGATGGTTCAATTTGGTTTTTGGTTTCGGTTCAATTTTGCTTATCCCTGCTGATTTATAATGTAAAACCTTGGTGTAGGCTTCAAGGAGGGGAAGGTTGCATGTTGTGGTTCAGGGGCATACAGAGCAACAGGGTGTGGTGGAAGAGATGGAGAAGCATATGAGCTATGCAGTAGTCCAAGTAAGTATGTGTGGTTTGATGGTGCACACACTACTGAAATGGCCAACAGACAGTTAGCTCAGTTGCTATGGAGTGGAGACCCCAGTGTTACAGGTCCTTACAATATGAAACAGTTATTTGAAAATCCATAGTTGTAGCTAATGAACACATTTCCTTAGATTTTTTCTTTTTTTTAAGTCACGTGCAAGATTGAATCTGGCTTTGCGTAATAGCTTTAGACTTGTATGGTAATGATCTCGTTCTTCTAGTAATAATGATCATCTGCTAGAACTGAAAATTGGATCTACTTGTTGTTTAACATTTATGGCGAATTGACTATTAGGCTAGAACAATTGAGTGAGTTTCTGGTACAATAATTAGTGGGACAGTCGATGGGCTTGAATTGATAGATGCATCAGGCCTCTGGCCCAAGAACCACTTCCACTCGAAGCCAACAGAAGGATGTTACTGTTATAAAAATAAAGTTTCAGAGACTCAATATGGACAACATGGGATGGCAAGTTTTCCTTGTTTCTTAACTAGAATATTGAGTTCGAAATCTGAATATGAAACATTTAGAAGGCAGTGTACAACGCTAATCCATCTTAAATATGGAGCATCAAGGGTTATAATCGAACTAGTTTTATTGAGTTTGGTATGCTGGGTATTTAAGGATGAGCGGTTATATTGAAGATTTGGACTGTTGCGAGAAACGTTACATACGTTATAGATTGATACACAGCATTTAAACAATCATTTACTCAATTATTAAGGATTTCACACCATGTATCTTTTTCTTTCACTAATATTTGAGAACTCTTTCTATAATTTTACTAACTTGACCGTCGAAATATTCGTTTTTCGGACTACTGTCCAATCTCTTTTATCAAAGTGATTTATAAGAAATGGGTGATATTTTGAATAGCTAGAGTATGATGCCTGTTGTCTCGAGTTTACAGTTAATAAGTTTCACACTATTGTAATTAGGCTTCAAATTTGTTGAACCAATAGAGTTTGTATAAGTGATGGATTATAAAAAAATAAAATAAAATGAAGCTTAGAATCCTTTTTTTTTTAAGTATAAACTTTTCTTGTTACAATTTGAAATAATGAATATTTTATTAATAATCACAAAATTCAATCTTAAAAGAAAAAGAGCAAAAAAATCAAGTTTTCAAAAAAGAGGTTCGAAATTCAAAGAAGAAGATAGAACTTAATTAATCCCTTAAAACCAAGAGACAGATGAAAATTTCCCACATTTTGACAAATGCAAGGAAAGTACTATACCCATAGCATTTTCATTGCATTAAAAACACCTAATTTCTTAGATAAATCCAGCTTTACATCACATCAATATCCCTATATGAATATGATTTACAAAAAACAAAATTATAGATAGCAGACAAAAATTGTTAATAGCCATTGGGGAAAAACAAACCTATGGGGCTAGATATAACCATAAAAGTTGTGTTTACTGTAGTGTTAAATCCAAATGATGAGAGATTAGACTGAGAGAAACCTAGAGGAGTAAAAGCAACAACTAGATATTTTGATAGGACATAGCGTGTGAGGAAAAAATAAATAAAAGTCCAATATTAATATTAGATCCAAACATTTGAATTTTTTGACAAAATGACCACAAATAATTAGGTTCAATTATTGATGTGATTGAAAGACCAATTTTGTTGGCTTGTACATGATATGAAAATACAAGATTGGCTAATATTATTACCCCATATGAATATACCTTTTTCCATAACAAACAAAGATTAAAAAAAAAAAAAAAAAAACTATGCTTGATAAGAATAAATAAATTAATAAATAAAGTTAGAAAATTAGACAAGGAAGAATCCAAGAACAAGAAAAAGAAGTTACCCAACATAAGATGATTAGAATCATTAAAAAGCCTTCTTTGACAATTTTTCTATTGCCTTTCTTGCACCACGTTCTCCATTATTGCTCTCACTAAGGACAACCTCAATTTAATGTTGGATTGACAAAAATAAATCATTTTCTTTATATAACAAATTATCTTTACATTGACAAATTCATACGCTTAAGATTTAGATAATAGAACCTCTAATTATATGATTTAATTATATCATTCACTATAATAATGTAAACTCATAATATATGAGAATTTTTGGGCTTTATTTCATTCGTGATTACTAAAATTTACCGATTGTAACGTTATAATTATTATACTATAATTTGTAAAGAAAAAATAACTCAATTTTTATTTTTTAACAAAGAAATCATAAAAATCATAGTTATTAAAATCGGATCGATCAGTTGAATCATTTTAACTGCAAACCGACAGGTCAGCTGGTTGGTTCAACTACTGAAAATCGAATTGAACCAAAAAACCAAAATTTTATTATTTATTTATTTAAAAAATTAGAATTTTAAATTCTAAAAATGTCACTTAATAATTTAACATAATTATTATCTATTTGAATTTATTGTAATTAAATATAATTATACTCATATATACAAGGTTAATATTTTTTGTGTTTACTTCGTTAGTACTCCATCTAAACATGAAATTATTTTCATGATATGATTGTATTTTTATGTTTCTAACGTATGATATTCAAAAATTCATAATTAATCACTTGTAATAATAAAATTAAAATTATATTTTGTAATTTATTATTAGAATATTTGTGATATATATTTAATGTTTGATGAATATTTTTTAATTTTTATATAATAGTATTTAAAAAATTATAATATTTTAAAAATAAAAAAAAATTCGGTTGAACCGGTCGAACCACAAACCCAAACTTTGCCGGTTCTTTATCCGATCCGATTTTAATAACATTGATAAAAATAAAAAAAATCGAGAATTCGGTCACCGAAAAAATAACTTAATTTTTATTTTGGTTGGATTAATATTATACAAATCGCACTATTAAAATAAATAATTGAATAATAAACCAAAATAAAAGCTAAATTTTTTTTCGATGGTTCAATTTTCAATTTTTTTAGTTTTTATAATTTTTTTGTTACAAAATAAAAATTTGATTATTTTTTGTTACAAATCGTAATATAATGATTATAACGTTATGATCGTTAAATTTTAGTGATTGCAAATAAAATTAATCCGAATTTTTGTGGATAAGAATTAAACAAAAAATCAATCAAAATGGTCATAAATAAAAATTTATACATTAAACTGATTTATAAATAAGTTTTTATATTAATTTCTATAAACAGTTTCTGAGAAATGGATGTTTTATTTTTATCCACATATTTATTTATCTCTCCCCGTGAGATGAAAACGAAAGAAATGGTAAAAGTAAAATTGTCATGGTTGCGCGTAAGAGAATCCAGATGGCAGAAAAATCCAGCGAGTAGATGCGCCGCCTCTACTTACGCGAGTAGAGTAAATAGGGTCCCGCATAAGCTCTAGGATCCTCTAATACGATCGTTTCATTTTTACCTATTAGAGACAACACACGTGGCGTCGCTGTCGGCTCAAGTAAAATGTTTCAATTTTCATTTCACGTTTCACGTGGTTGTGGAAACGAAACGTCCACATATTTCCACGTCATTTTGCCAGCTTTGCTCCAGCTTACCCCGTAACATCTGGCCACGTTGAAACTGCCACATATTATATTCTGAGCACCCTTTTTTTGCTAATTTCCCTTTCCACCCCTTACCCTTTTTTTTGATCTTTTATTTTGTGCCATATATTAGTTTTTGAGGTGCGTAAATTTTGATGTTAAAAAGAAAATACTTCGCTATTTTATTTAATAAAATTTGTATCCAAGACTTTTGATTGAGAAGAAAATTAGCACACCGATAGTCACATCTCAATCATTTAAATAATAAGAAAAATTAATATATATAAAGTTTTTTTAATTTTGATATTATAATTTATTTCAACATTTAAATTTTAAAATAGATTATTAAATATTTATATTTGTTAATTTTTTAAATAAAAAATATAAATTCACATTGTATTTAAAAAAAAAAGATATAATGAAAACACATGTCTCGAATGAATAGTAAAATAAATGAGAATTGAAAACAAACGAATTGGTATTTTTATTTATTTTAATGAATTTTTTATTAATTTTGATATTATATGATGTCACGTCTGTTTTAAATTTATATTTATTTATAAATTAAATTGATAAGTATATATATATTTAATAAATATGAAATAAATAAATATTTATTTATTGTTAAATAGGTGATTGTTAAAATTTAAATTTTTAAATAAATTACATAATCAAAATTGTGTATATTGAGCCCAATAAAAATAAAGCATTTCGGAAAACATAAAGATGAATTCATGTTTCACCTTAAAAACTCAATCATTAAATTGTGTTGGGTGGAAGGGTGTGTGTTACTCCAACCATATGCATACAATATCTCATCTAAGTCGCACATTAAGTTTTTGTTAGTAAATCAAATTATTGATGCTTAGACTTTACTCTTTTCTTTTATTTTTTTTTCTTTTGCTCTTTGAATTGTATAATTGTAGTTTTTATTTTTTAATTATGCAAAATGTTTCGTGTACGTATTCTATCTGACGGCATTTCGGCTGTAATTAAAATTATCCCCCAATGTTTTAATTAATTGCAAAGCAAAAAATTGGAAGAAGTATGTAATTTCTCAAAAAAATAAAATAAAAAGTCGAAATTGTCCACATCTCTATAACCAATTTATACACGCACTCACACGAAGCAAATAAATAATTTTAGGAGTCAACTTTATATAATATTTTAAATTTGTAATTGCAATCACTTTCACTTTATTAATTTTGATAAGAAAATACTTAAAGAAAAAAAAAACATTTTCTTACCTAGTGTTTGTTTTATCCTTTAATATAGTTAAAATTGATTTTTTTTTATTAAATGGACCATGAAAAACCTTCGAGAAATAAGATAAAATAATATTAGTTGCTTTTCTTTTTTTAATTAGAAGTTTCGAGTTCAAATTTTAAAGGTTGAGCGTTTTTAAATATTTATAAGGAAGCACTTTATCTCCTTTTATGGGTTTATTTGATTCGAATTTTAATTAATTAAATTAGTAAATTTCGGATACCAAATTATTTTAAAAAAATATACCATGCAAATTTAAATAAAGAGCTAAGAGAAAAATTAGGATCTTGGTTGATTTCATTAAATAAAATAGTGCAAGGCAAAAGTACATATTAAAAACGTGGTACTTATAGTACCAGATTTCTGATTTTTGATGGAGCTACCTTATTAACATTATGCCAAAATATAAATTTTAATTTACAAAAGCTCCGAGTTGTCGTTGGCAAATAATTATTTTATATGGGATATTTTTATTTTTATTTTTTCCAAAGCTGCACAACTAAAAAGCCAAAAAAAAAATGCATATTATGCATGTGTGTCTTGCAATATTTGAGGATTTGAAAAATTTATAAATACCACTGTAATGAACGATGTGCACATAATGATTATATATGAACATCAACTTTTCCAATATTTGGAAGAAATAGTCGGACCAAAAATATTATATTTCATTTTTTAATAGTATTTTGACGTGAGGTTACACATCATTGACAATTAAATTAATGTTTTGTATGTCTTTTAGGTTAAATTATTAACTAGTTCTCAACCAACCCTCCTAAATCTAACTATAACGTTTCAACTTTTGCTCCTCCATAGCTACAAAAAAATTGATAGATAAGCTCAAATCCTGCTCATATCCGAACGGAATATTCTACTATTAAGTTACTAACTCTTTTTTTATTATTATTATTTTTAATGTTTTTTCTTATTAATCCTTGAGCACGACTGTAATATTTCCAAAAAGTTTCGTGGTTTATAAGGCAATTAAAATTTTAATAACGAGTCAATTGCTAGAATTTGAAATTTAAATTAAATTTGACCAATCAACAAAAATATAAATTTGAAATCATACAAGAACGTAAATCTGGATTATGCTTTCAGAAGGGATATCATCTTCTCGATTTTTGTAGAAATTTTTTAATCAGATAAATTTTTAATTATCAGTTTTACATCTATAAATCACACTTGAATTATTTTATAAAAAATAATAAAAATAAAAGATGAAAGGGTATTTGCAAGAAATTCGTAATTGACAAGTTAATGGAATATACGATATATTACATGCTTGCAAGAAAGTGGAGAAAAGTTGGCATATAAGCTTATTCTCATTCGCCATGTCTTGAAGAAGCGTATATGATATTAATAGGTGTTGCTTTCCAATTCCACATCAGATTTCCTTTTTATAAAGGGCAGTATTATTGGAATCAAGTTGGACTTCTTCTCGCCCTTGGAATTTAAATGTTCAATCTATTAATAATTTTTTTATTTTTATCATGACGACTAGATTTATTTCCACTAAATTGAATTTTCTTTTATATTATTATGCTTGCTGACTTTACTCCTGGGTGTAAAAATATATAAATGCATGGGAAATTAGTCAATTAAATATCTTTTGAATACTACTTTCTTCGTTTTTTTTAATCTGTTATTTTTTATTTTTATTAAAATTAAAAAATAATAATTAAAATTAAATTTAATATTAAATTGTATAATAAAAATTAAATTATTAAATATAATTACTTTTAATTTTATTAGAAAAAATTAAATTGAAAAAAATTAAATTACATTAAAATTTTAAAAATAATAAATAAATATAATTTAAATTTTACTAAAAAATAACAGAAAAAAGTGGTAATAACTTTCTTTTTTTTTTCGAAACAATATCATTAATGCCATTTGAACCCAATATCAAAATGAAAAAGAAAAGAAGCTATTTAAACCCATAAATTAAAGATTTCAAGAATAATTAAAAAAAAGATTTAGAGAATATTATAATTCTCCTCTTTCTATACTTTTAGTGAGGTCAGGACTCTTAGAGTTGCAGATATACACGAAAATAATTGAATATATAAAGTATATTTTGATTTTCTCAAAAAAAAAAAATAAAATTGACCGTTATTTTATTTTTATGCATGTGTATTATTTGATCGAATAAAAATATAACAATCATGTTTGTAAATTAAATTCAAACAATAAAAGCTAGATGATAAATATTCTAAAAAGAAAATGATAAATAAACTGGAACTTTCGTCAACTTTGTAACTCGCCGAGTCACGAGCCACGACTCAGTTCGTCGAGTAACGTTACCAATTTAAACAAAAAAGTAAATCGCAAGGAAGAATTACGGCTAAGTATTAATTTTAACAAAAAAGGGAAAACAAAATCACGGCTACTTTTTCGTGTGTAATTCCAATCCGAAGACAAATCCGATTTTCCCATTATTATTTACTAATTACAAAATTATATAAAGAAATTTCAACTTATTTTCTTTTTTCCAAATTTTTCTTCTTCTTCGCCATATCTCTCTGTGTGGTCTGCTTCTCTCTTCCTCATCGATCTCTTCTCTCTCCTCCAAAACGCTTCGTTTCGCTCATTCTCCGGTTCGCTTCCCTCTCAACGAGCCTCCCAGATCGCCCTTCTCAGCTTTCAGTGGTTTTTTTTTTTCTTGTTTTTCCATCTTTGAGTTTTTTCTCTTTGAACTGTCATTGTGAGTTTCTTTGTTTTTGTACTTAAACATGAACACAGCTAGAGAAGTATCTAGAAGTCTTTTTTTGTGTTGTAGTGTGGTTGTGTAGATTTGAGAAATAGAGGTTTTTTCTCAGTGGAGAGTTGACCCGGGCTGAGGAGTGCCCTGCTCGGGGAAGAAGGATAGATCCGTATCAAAATGGATACTAATTGTACTGGTTCAAAGCCCGACCTGGATTCTTGTTACTTGCAGAAATTCCGGCTCTACGAGACTCGCTCGGTATATTACTCAATACTTTCACGTACTACTGCAATATTTGCTTTTAGTTCGATTTTTATTTCTTTTTCAAATCGTTTGAATTATTGTTTTTCTATGCTTTATGCTCTCACCTGCTATCTTTGGGCCTGCTTCATAGCATATATCAGGAGATTTGTGTTTTATCTTGATATTGGCTGCATTGGACGTGGTTTAGATGATGTTAGATTTAGAATTTTAGCTTGCTTAGTGTTAATATGGATCTAATTAAAATTCTAGCATCGAGAAGAAATGTTTCTACTAACATGCTTGATGATTTTTTTGCTTATATATAATTATTGAACAGTGCTTTGCTTGGATTTTCTGTTCGGCTTTGATTCTTCGTTTTTGCTAAATTAAGTATATCTTATAAGTGAATCTTAGATTGGTGTTTGCCTGAGCTTTTCCTCTGTTCCCGCCTTTCACTCCATTCTATATTGTTTCAGGGATCCTTGTTGATTATGCTGTTGATAATAGAACATTCTCCTTTGTTTCAGATTCTAGTGCAATGCGTTTCTCTATGGTTTTTTCCTTTAGTTAAATTTTAGGTCAATAATGGTTGTATTTTATCACTTTTTTAATTAACCTCTATTCTTCTTCATTACTCTTATGTTAATGCTGAATATATTGAAATCAGTCTTTTCGTCATTCATTGCTGTTCTCTTCTTGCTATATGCAATCCGAAGAATAAATTTTTATACTGTTTCATGTGATTGCTTCTTCTGTTTAATTTGCTCTGCTCTCAAATAATTGTAAAAATTCTTTTTGGCATATTTTGTCTATCAATGAATCTTGATGTAAAAGTATATTCAAGTATAATGTTTCTAATATTTAAAATGGAGGTCATTGGATTTCCACATATTAATTGAAGGCTCAAAATGTGGTAACCTTAGGTGTTTACCGGCAACCTTTTTGTCTAAATGTGTTGCGTTTTCATGCCAATGCAGCAGCAAAGTAGTTGCTTGCTTCCATTTAGCTTACAGTCTTGCTGAATCAATAATATGTGATGCACTTTCTTTGTAGTTTATAATCCATTTTGTGCTTGTTACACCTTCTCAGTTCCTTTCACAAATATTCCATATTTCAAATAAGAACATTGATAAACAATAAATAACAAAGCAAAAAAAAAAGAGCTTTTGTCACTATATTTGATTCATCAGACAATTTTTTATATATTTTTTTATCCTTATATGCAATTATATACTTGTGCTTTTTATGAAATTTTTGATCCAATTTCCTTTTTTATATTTTGTGTGGAACAGAATTTTTATATGATAGGAAGAGATAAAAATAGAACCTTCTGGAGGGTTTTAAAGATTGACCGATTAGAGCCATCTGAACTAAATGTTCTTGAAGATAATACAACATACACAGAAAGTGAATGCTGTGATCTGCTAAAGCGAATTCATGAAGGGAATAAGTCGACTGGTGGACTTAAATTTATCACTACTTGCTATGGAATAGTTGGTACATACATTCTCAATGTTCTCTATGCTAGTTCTTATGCTCACTTCTGTACAAAACTCATGGTTTTCTTTTTTCTTTTTGGGAACTAGGTTTTATTAAGTTTTTGGGGCCATATTACATGGTGCTGATAACAAAAAGAAGGAAAATTGGTGCAATTTGTGGCCATACAATATATGCCATCACCAAAAGCGAGATGATTCCAGTTCCGAATTCTTCTGTTCGATCCAATATGACTTATTCTAAGAACGAGAACAGGTCTTTTGTTCATTCTGCATGTAAATGTAATATGTACTTGATACTTCTAAAAGGACTTGAGAGATTAGTTATGGAGGATGTGTCCTCTTCACTTGTAACTAGAAGAGGATTTTGTCATGATTATTGTTTCATTTACTTTCAATTAAATTGTTTTCATTTCTATTTTGTTGGATTAATAATGTGAGCTGGGTATTATCTATTAGATGTAGAAAAGTTCAACTGTGGAGGTAATCTCTATACTATTATTGTCTGTACACCCTTCAGTGTTAGTTAATGACGTGAGCTTTTCTTACTCAAAAGTATTTGAGTTCTTCTGGTAGTATAGCTTTTCCTTTGTTTCTTTCTCTAATTTTTTCTTAGATTAAACTAGTACACGATCTACTTCCAAGTTTGCAATAATAAATGTTACTGCTGCGTCCTTCGTAGTTGATAATTTTGTGTAGTGGCCATTTCCAGTTCATTCCCTGCATAATGTACAGGGGCAAACTTCATTGCCGTTGTGATGATCTTAGTATAAGATGTTGAATGAGGCAAGGTATTATCAGGGTTTCTGGGGGAGAAGTCATTTTATTTTATTTTATTTTTTTCCCTCTTTTCTCCTTTTTTTTTTTTCTTTTCCTTGAATCTCTTAGTTTCAATATAAATATTTCAGTAATATTTCTTCTCCCATAATTACATTGTTAAACGTGCACTAACTCTTATTGTCTTTTTTTTTTTTTTTATAATGATGATGTAGATACAAGAAACTCCTGTGCACAGTGGATCTCACAAGGGACTTCTTTTTCAGCTACTCATACCATGTTATGCATTGTCTTCAGAATAATTTGTTTAACAAAGAGACAGGCCAAGTTCACTATGAGACAATGTTTGTTTGGAATGAATTCTTGACCAGAGGAATCCGGAATAACCTCAAGAATAGTCTATGGACCGTGGCATTGGTATACGGCTTCTTTAAGCAGGTGCCTGTATAAAAAAACAGACAATAGTTAGATGCATAAGAGTAGTAGCATCTACGTTTCTGTTGTTTGAATTGAATAGGATTCTGATCTTCAATAGATGTTGAATATGGTAGCAAGCTGTTATATTGTGATAGTTGTCTTCTCATATCCAACTTCTTTCATGCTATGTTTAGATCATTGAAGTTATAAAATTTATTTATATACCGTTTTGGCTTGGAAGTGAATGGAGTTAATTTAGCAGGATGACTATATTAATTAAATTATTTCTCTAAGTAAACCAGTTTAAAAGGGGGTTAACTTTTATAGCTGCATTATTTTTGTGGTCTCCACTTATGGGATTTTTAAATTTTTGTTCTTTAATGGCTCTTGCTTTGGTATCCAGGTCAAACTTTCAGTGTCTGGTAGGGACTTTAAGTTGACTCTCATTGCTAGACGGTCACGGCATTATGCTGGCACAAGGTACAAAGTCTTCTATACCACTGAACAATATGACCTCTGGATTACTGTAATTATTGAATATCCATATGTTTTTCCATCTCAGCATTTGTACTGTGCCTCTCAATGTGCTAAGTGCCAATATAATGCATGAACTAAATGTGAAAATTATCGACTTCCCCATAAATTGCTGAATTCAATGAATGGAATCTATTCTTACTGTTCTATATTTTCTTGTATAGATATTTAAAACGTGGTGTGAATGAGAAGGGCCGGGTGGCTAATGATGTTGAGACTGAGCAGATTGTTTTTGAAGATGTTCCTGATGGATATCCATTGCAAGTTAGTTCTGTTGTGCAGCATCGGGGTTCAATCCCACTATTCTGGTCCCAGGAAACTTCTCGTTTGAATATTAAACCTGACATTATATGTATGATTACGCTAAACAGTAGTATTCCATTGGCAATCTTGCATAAGTATATGCTTATTTCTTGTTCTATTTACAGTATCAAGGAAAGACCAAAACTACGAGGCCACAAGACTTCACTTCGAAAATCTTGCAAAGAGATATGGAAATCCAATAATTATTTTAAATTTAATAAAGGTAGGCCCTTGTAACTTTTAAGGAACAAATTATTGTGTATGTGCATGTCCTCGTTTCTTTAAGTTCCAGTTGATGATCTTGAACGTGTGATGACTTTGTTGTCATCATCTTATGACAATTTTCTTGATGGCTGGCAGACACATGAAAAGAAGCCTCGAGAAAGCATACTCCGCGCAGAGTTTGCAAATGCTATCAGATTCATAAACAAAGGCTTATCTGAGGAGAATCGTTTGAGGTTCCTCCATTGGGATTTGCATAGACATTCCAGAAAGTACTTAGCTTCCATTGTTCCTACCAATTAAATTCCCAAATAGTTTTTAAGTATTATTCACATTAATAGCATTTGGTTCTTTATAAACAGAGCTTCCAACGTGTTGTCCCTCCTAGGAAAAGTGGCAGAATATGCATTGAACTTAACTGGCATCTTTTATTGCCATGTTACACCAAGCTTAAGGCCGATGGCATTTTGCATTTCTTCTCAGTCTGAGTAAGTTGACACTTTAGCTGACAACTCTTTTGCATCAATTTTTGCCATATATTCCCAAGTCAATGATTGTATTAAGCACCCGCTGTTCTTGTTCCTTACTATCTTTTACAAAATTTTTAAATTCATTTTTATTATATCCCTGTTGTTTAAGGAGTTTTTTTTTTTTTTTTTATATATATATCTTTTTGAATTTCTAATGGTTTTATGATTTCCCTAGTTGTTCAGTTACATTCTAAAGCTGGTGCTTGTGTAACATTTGGAATGCAGATATTGGATAGCAATCCTCGAAAGTAGTTGTTAGACACTAAGAAAATTACAATTATACAGAGAAGTTGCCCATGGAAAATTACATTGTATTGGCAACTTCTCGTTTGTGCCTATTTTTCGTAATCTCTCCCTTGCTCTCTTCTCTCTTGCTAGCTAACTCTTCTTAATTGTGCTTGCTTCTTATGCTTTTGGCAACGCAAATGGTTTTCCAGGAAAAGTAGTGATGAGTGCTCTCTCAAGGTTTCTTCTGATGAAAGTGACTTGGGAAGGAGTTTGGATTCAGGGGCTGATTGTGAAACAAATGCAAATTCAAGTATCAAATCCCCAATGTTTCAAAAAGGAGTTTTAAGGACTAATTGCATAGACTGTTTGGATCGCACAAATGTTGCCCAATATGCCTATGGTTTGGTTGCTCTTGGACATCAACTGCATGCACTAGGACTTATAGAATCGCCAATTATTGATCTAGATAATCTATTGGCAGAGGATTTAATGCAGAATTATGAAACAATGGGTGACACACTTGCACTGCAGTATGGAGGATCTGCGGCACATAACAAGGTAATTAATTTGGAATGAAGCGGATTCATATTTCTATTTATGATAAAAGTACAACTGCAAAAAAGAGAATTTCTTTCTAGTATATTTCTGGAATATCTATTAGCTTTGGTATTTGTTTAATAAGTTTAAATGGATTGTTGTCATTTGGATTCTGCAACTCATGGATGCAGGTGTTGATCTATATTGAAATGAGAAAGGGAAAGAAGAACGTAGGAATTCTAGTTTTTATGTACAGGCGTAATTTATGGCTATAGCAATGATATTTTCATAGCTGTACAGGTTTATGAGATAAACTATACAAGCACATCAATTGGTTTTCTTGTCCATCATATCCAATTATCTTTTTGTCTAGATGAGAAGAGAACTAAGAGTTTAAACACAGATAGTAAGAATTCATTTGAAAGCTTAGTACACAAATCTGAATTCAACATCTGAAACCTGATGTCTTTTAGTTTTAGGCATTTAGAAGCCGTTTCTGTGGTTACATTTAAGATTATGCTACAATTTCCCAGATGTATCACTGTTACCGCTTCTTATTATACTATTTATTTTTCAACTAGAATTTCCCGCTGCTCATTTATTCCTCTTTTTCAATAATGTGCCAGATATTTTCCCAGAGGAGAGGCCAGTGGAAAGCTGCCACTCAATCCCAAGAGTTCTTCAGAACTCTACAACGTTACTACAGCAATGCCTACATGGATGCTGAGAAACAAGATGCAATTAACGTGTAAGTTAAAGCATTCCTAGAAGTCTCAGAAGCGTGTTTAGCTGTTTCTGCAAGAGAAGTTTTATGTGACATCTGGCTTAACTTGTCCCAGGTTCTTAGGTCATTTCCAGCCACAACAGGGTAAGCCAGCGTTGTGGGAATTGGATTCGGATCAACATCACAATATTAAAGGGTGCAGCCCTTATATAGTTGATGAGGATGCTAGGTACTAATATTACTACCAGTAATTTTCTATTATTTCAAAATTTTATTCTTCAATGGCGAACTGCACTTGGGCCTTATGTTGCAATTTGCTTTGAAAAGCACAATGATATAGGAAATTAGGCTCTATTAATTTGCACAAATTGCTATTATCAAATATGCAAAATGTCTGCCATAATAAGCACAAAACTAAATCATTGCTGCTAAAATGTGGAGTTGTTCAAGTTATTTTGTTATTTTTGTTGGTTCATCTGTGGTCAAGCGTACCTTCCTGCAAAACTAATGATATAGTTGCGAAGACAGTAAGATAATAAGTGATATGGTATGATTTATTGATGTTCATACGAAAAATTCCAAGACCTATCTTTCCCTGGCATTTAAATTTCACAATGTTAACACCGATTCTCTGTAGGTCGTGCTTTAAAAGATCTCTATCAGACGGCAATCTTCTATGTGAAAGTGATTCAATGCTAACAACTGCCAGCATCAACCATAATAAGCCTTTTTCTGAAACGGAGCAAGGATACAAGGGCCTTTCCGAGTCTACTCCAGAAATTTCAACATGTGATAGTGACATATCATATTCTAGGTCTGCCGCAATTCACGCCCATATTTGTCTCATTAATAAGGCTCTTATTTATTGAATAGTCCCATGGTAAAATAGCATTTACGAATGCTACTGCCATCTGGCATGAATTACAATGATAAATGAACTTTGTTTACAATCCAGCTCATTAATTTTTGGCTGTCATTTTAGGTATACTCCCTTGATGCCTCGGAGACAGCTTTTCAACGATATTGAGGAACACGAATACTCTGGAAGTGATCATATTTGTTACGATGAACATGGGGATGCTTGTAGCTGTTCAAATTTTCTTGATTTGGATTGGCTTTCATCATCAGGAAATTCCTGTGAAGAAGATCCATTTGATAGGTAGATTTTGAAGTTTCTATCGAGTTCGGCAATGCAGTTGCTAAAAAACAATAGTTTAGGGTAATAATAATGCTTTTATTGGCTGCAGGTCGATTGCTGGCTTATCATCTGAATATCTTGCGAATGAATTGAAAAGCGATACATCTGCTAGTGAGTCCGGATGCAGCTTAAAGGTTTGTATCTACTTAATTGCTTGTCCTATAATTGTTAGTGGTTTCTATCATTCATCTAACAATGAATATATAATCTGCTGCCTCATGCTTCGCTGGTTCATCATTGCGTTCTGCTTCATTGGTTCATGTCTTCAAATGTGCTATTATGTATATATGATCGATTGAAAATCTGTTGTGCGCGATCAATTTTCTTTCTGATCAATTTTTTTTAATCAACATTTTATGTTGTAGGGAAGAAGTCAAACTGCGAATGACATTTCTTCCGATGACCTAACGGGTGGATTTTCAGAGCGATTCGTTCAGTGGGTAACACATGGAGAGGCACATTTCTAAAGATATTAAGTTTACTTCACAAAGTTTTTGATCATACTATTTATTTGAGCAACCATCTCTTTGGTCCTCATCCGAAGGATGTGGATAACTGCACAGAGAATAAAGAGCAGGAGATCAAAATCCAAAGATAACTATTCCAGTGTCATCCATTTTGTTCAATTGTCTACCTCCATAGTTCAAAATGCAATGATAGAAGAACCACAAGCATAAATACCTGCAGCCTATATAAGCTAATTCATTTGGGGCGAATTATATCCAACTTCAGGTTTCAAAACGACACCTTGTAAATATTCTTTACAGTATTTCGAAAATCATGCCTCAGTTTGCAATATGGATAATTAGTAGTGCTAGTTTAAAATTGGCTTAAATACAATTGTAGCTACGTAATTCTATGTTTAGCCGATATTTCCTGTCCTTTTAACTAGAGAACGTCTCCATTCATTTACTGGATGGTAACAAGAGTAAAAATGTCTTTTTAGATTCTTCATAGATATGTGTATGGCGTTTCATTGCAATTTTTTTATTACGAATAAATATGCAATCTTTTATAGAGTATTCAAATTCGAAATACTTCTTTTCTTTTCTTTTCTTTTCTTTTCTTTTTTGAAGAACAAAAAGAGCAAAAGACAACAGACTACTAGCTAGAAACCATTCTAGAAAATATAATACCTATGACATCACTGATTAAAATGTCATGAACACCAAGTGATTGGAAAGAATGACAAATAAAGCAAGTATCTTGATTAAATGTCCAGTTAACAAGAGTCAGCAGCAGTATTGATTTTTCTGAACACACGATAGAATACGACATTTGATTTACGATGTAGAAGTTATTGAATATGTAAAATAATATCATTGCGAGCAGAATGAATATTAAAATTGCTTGAAATAGCTGAAACAACACTTTTATTATTGGTTATTTTCCTTCACCCCTTTTCCAGGCTCCCTGAAAATCCAAAAGAACGGCCCAAAGTTCAGCAATAAAAGCACTAGTACCACTAATAAATGCTGAATATCCACCTAACCATCTGCCCAACCAATCTCTAAAAATACTTCTCGTTACAGCACCAGCAGTTAGCTAGAGAAATTATTAACTATTATAACATAGTTCTTCGTATCCTGAATTATTTTTAAAAAAAATTTAACAAAAACAAATCATTCATAAAAAAAAATTATTAATAATTATAAAGAGCCCGTTAGAATAATTTGTATGATTGTTATACATTGGTAGACTTGCAACTAATCTTGAAAAACGAATCGGGTCTAATGTGCGAAGAATTTCTGGGGATAGATATCTAATCCCTCTTTTAACTCCTGCCATTTTCTTTTCTCATGTCATATCCCCAAATTAAAAAATTCGGATAATTTTCGAACGGAGAACAAGAACAAAAATTTCAAGATCCAACGTCTAGAACTAAACTATTCTCGAAATGATAATAACACAAGAAACATTTTTTCTTCGCACTTTGAGATACCAACTATTATATAAAAAGCACTTGCTTTACTCGTCCCAGCCAGTAGCGGAAGGTACGGATGCAGGAGGAGCTGGAATTTGCGATTGCGGTGGTGGAGGTGCAGCATCCCATTCTGTAGAGAAACCACCTAAAGATGAACCGGACAACAGTTTAAATATATGGCATGGCAACAAAACAAAAAAGAAAATTTTGATGGATGAATTTTGGTATATAAAAAGAACACAGTCCTAATACGGTAAACAGGCACAATTGGATGGCATTGAGTAACTTTATAGTTCCTACCTTGCTCTGGATAGAAGGGGGCAGGTGGAACGGCAGCAGGCACGGCAGCAATAGGTGGTTGAGCTGGATCAGCAGTCCACTGACCATCAGTAAGTGGAGTACCCCAGTCTGCAGTAGCAAGCCCGAAATCAGTCGAAGGAAGTGCATAATCTGCAACTGGTACGGCTTCCTCCTCTTCCTGTTGCTTGGCCTCTTCGGGCTCTCTGTAGAAAAACAAGTCAACCTGCAAAGAAATTCAATGATGAGTAAGGAAGCTAATTACTGATGCCAAGTTTAACATGGCATTCCAACCTATGGAGATAAAAGCTTTGATAAACTCTTTTATACAAGCATTACAAAAGTGTGAAATTGATCTGACATGTACTTACCATAACGTCCCACTTGTGACCTTGAGGAATGGTGCCACGCATCTGCAGGACCATTCTGGCCAACATCCAAAATAGGCATCCAATACTGTGTTTCCCTTTGTTATTGGCAGGAATGCCAATATCCACATACCGCATAGGAGAATCAGTATCGCAGAAGGCGATGGTTGGAATATTTCCCAGAGCAGATTCCTTAATAGGCTGCAAGGCACATACAAAGTTTAGATTAAACCACATAGTAAGAATAGAATACTGCAAATGAACAATGCTTGAAGACCTTGATGAAGTAACATCACCTGGTGGTCAGTTCTTGGATCAGTGAGGATCAAGAGTCGGGGTTCATTAAAAGAGGTCTGGAGCTGGTTAGTGAATGTACCAGGAGTGTGCCTTCCGGCAATGGCGTGAGCACCAGTGTACTGAGCAAACTTTAGTACAGCTCTTTGACCATAAGGCCTAGCAGACTGGACAATGATGTCCTTAGGATTCTCAATAGCAACGATAACTCTGGCAGCCATTTGAAGTTTCTCCCAAGTCTTCCCGAGATTGATGATATAAATACCTACATGATGAACATTGTTCAAATAAGCAAAGTCAAAATCATCAAAATAACAAAAATCAATCCATACGTATGTATTTATCTCAAAGGAAATCAAGAGAATCCTATTTGTAACTAAGCATCCCTCTCACTTGTATTCACAAGGAACCTTTCTACCCAAGATCAAACTGCAATATTCTGCCAACATTCTAATGTCAACACAAGAAACTCGAAATCACACTATAAGAATGATCATATTTTCACTGTCAAACTTACACTAAAACAAATTATAATCTCTAACTAAAATTGATGACATGTTTTTTTGCAGCTATTTCATACAGCACAAATTCGAGATCTCTGAAAAAGTTCGCCAAAATTCCATTAAAGATCAGGAAAACAAATAATTAGTGAATAAACATTCAAATACCATCATTGCGGCGCTTAAAAACGTAACGTTCCATCTGGAAGTCACAGTTCTTGGTGCCGAGGTGGACTTCGGCGGCCAACATCATTTGAATATCCAATTCCTTCTGAGATAAAGCCCGTGCCGGAGCCGCTGTGCCTGTCGCCATGGCTTCTGACGGAGAGCTTGAGAGAGACGGAAATACAGGACGAAGGAGAGCGGAAGAGAGCGAGAAATGAGTTATTAGGGTTTTCGCTACCGAGAAAGAGATGCTAAAGAGTCTTCTTTAATCTAGTCCAGAGTGAAAGGGCAGAGCCTAGGGTTTTTCAGGCCCAACTAGATTGGGCTCACGCACAAAATAAAGCCCGAACTCAATAATAGATAAATAGTTTAGGCCCTCTAAGGTCTTCAGGCGAAAAAGGCCTCAGCTAAAGTCATGTACTTGTTAATATACTGCCCTATTGCATGGCACGGTCACTTTTGATCTTATGATGTATCAAAGCACACTCTCCTTGCGGTGACTAAACCGTGTGCTGCCAAAAGATTTATGAAATTGCGCCATTGTCCGTTACGGTTTTGCATTCGTTCACCTCAAGCCACAGCTATTTAATTTTCAGGATTTAAAATTATTTACGGTGCCTAAAATACTCTGCCATGATCCAACAATAATCACCGATTCTGCGAGTATCAGTAGTCACTGGTATAATCGTGCATGGAACTGCAATAACTAAAGAAAACATAAACTCCCTGGGTGGTTGTTTCTTTACTTTTCCAGTGATCACGATCTATTGCACTATTATAGCTAAACATGTTTATGTTCCCTTAAACCCTACGGTGATTATTTTATAGAGATACAACCGTATAATTAGTTAGCTGCATGCAATTAAACTACTCGTCTCCCTACGACCATGAAAATTCAGACATTGGAGGACTGCTTTAAGCAGACCAGCAGAGGCAGACTTTCTTTTCTCTCTTTATCGCATTCTAATACACGATTTTCATAATCCTTCGCTAGCTACGCCACTATATAATGAGCAAAACATAAAGCAAATATTAGCATTACATTAATCTCTGAACAAAACAAATTACATAAAACTAACATAAAGTACATAATTTCAACACTACACAATAATGCTTGAACTAGGCCTGAATCTGCTCTAAGAGACAGTAACTTCAACCTTCTTAGACTTAGGTGGTGGAGGATTCTTTTCAACAACAGTAAGAACCCCATTTTCACACTTGGCAGAAACTGCAGACCCATTTGCATTTTCAGGCAACCTGAACTTCCTCATCAGTTTCTGGGTCGCCCTTCTCTCAAGCCTAATATACTTGCATCCTTCTTCCTCCCCATCTTCTCGTTTCCTCTTCCCTCCACTCTTTATCACCAGTGTATTCTCGTCTTCCACAGTTACCTACATAATTCCATACCATAAAAAGCTTCAGTTCAGAAAGCTAACAGCTCAATTTTCAGTCAAAAACTAAAAATGGTAATGCTCACAAACCAAAACTGAAAGAATTTTAATACTATCTGAATCAAATCAAGAACTGAAATCTAATTATTTTGCTAAGTGAAACCAAACCGATTATCTACCAATGGGGAATTTGCGAAAGTACCTGAATATCAGACTTGGATAAGCCAGGGACATCCATGTAAAAAATGTACTCTTTCGGAGTGTCCAAAATGTCCACTGGAATGCTACCTGTCCCCTTGCTTTCGTTTGAGCCATTAGGACGCGAATGGCCCATGAATTTTTCTAGAGTTTCAGGGATACCAAACAAATGGCTCACGACATCAAAGACATTG
Source organism: Excoecaria agallocha (assembly GCA_037975025.1). NCBI lineage: Eukaryota > Viridiplantae > Streptophyta > Magnoliopsida > Malpighiales > Euphorbiaceae > Excoecaria > Excoecaria agallocha. Next base: position 1,141,245 of record CM075812.1, read on the forward strand.
GAATCTCCTACTCTGCTCATCTTCTCCACTTTTCAACAACCGCCAAAACCAACCGCTTTCTGTTTATTTACAGAACAAAATTAGCATGTACCATCACAGAAAATTCAAACTGGATTAACACCCAGAAAAATTTACAATATTAAAAAGTCAAAGAAGAAACAATCAAGAAGTCAGTTTTGTTTGGTACTCGAGAGATTCGAAAGAAGTATCTATATACTTTGTTCCCAAATTAATTACAAATAACAGGGTAAGCTACAAAAGAGAGAATCAGATAGTCTCATAGAATACAAATGAATAGCAATACTTACCTGGAAAGGGTGCTTCACAGTTCGCAAGAGAATTTGAGTACAGAGTGTGGGTATCGAAAGAGTAATAATGGCGGAAGCAGGAAAGTTCGAGACGGTCCTACGAAATATCGAGAACTATCGCAACTAATTTGGATTGTGTATGCTGCAGGGATATGTGGAATCTCGTCTGCCCTATGATAGAAATTACGTGGCACTCTGTAAATGAGCCACTTCAGTTTTCCTGCCTTTGCTCCTAATTTGATACTAAAAAGTGTTGTCCATATCAAATTCATTAAAATTGAGGAAAATAAAAAATTTTACATATAAAATAAATTAACATGCATGCATGATATTTCATCATCAATTTAATTTATAAAAATTTATATATCAAAAATTTCAAAAGATATTTTGCGCCTAGACATCAAGCCAATATTAATTTTTTATGTGCTAATAAATCGTTAACTTAATCGTCTAAAAAATAAAAATTCCATTTCACACTTACTAAGTTACTATCAATTTCATATTGCATATTTACTTATAAAAAAAATACCCAGACTTGTATTTTCAAAATATTAGAAAATACCATTTTATCTTTCATTATGCACATTTTTGCTACAAATTCAAATAAATTAAAATATGGTCTGCACATTTTAAATATACAAAGGATTGTATCAAAAGAAATATTAACATATTCATATTAATTTTAATAATTTGATTCTATTTTCTGGAAAGAAATATTCTTTTTTTATTGTTATTTCTACAAACAAAACTAGATGGCCAAAGCCCAAAAAATAAATGAATAGCCCAAGTCTTAAAAGATTTCTATCTGCCTGTTATTTTTCAATTTTTTTATACAATGTGATATCTTATTATCAGTTTGATTAATTGATTTATGGATTTTTTTTTTTGGTGGTTCCAGTGTAGATAATTTTTTTCGACAGCTTATGCAATGAAATCCAGTCAAGTAAACACATTTTGTCCATTTTGAAAAAAGTTCGGATTTTTAAATTATCTTTTTCAGCTTAAAATATATATATATTTATAATTTTATACTTGCTATTATGAATTCGATACGGTAGGTATAGATGCGACAAATGGATGGGATCGGGTCAATAAAACTTTTAATACATTTAAATATTTGTATTATTTATCAATTGCAGCTCGAAGTAATTTCATTTAGTCCAAGAAATCAAGAATTTACAGGTAATTTACAGTTGAAATTTCATCTTATATGATTTCCTGAAAATACAAAACAATGTTCCTCAGTAAGTATTTGCAACGTTCGAATTAACATCTTAAGTATTACCTCTACAATCTGTCTGCTTTGCTCTCAATTTTACAAAAAGCATAAATTCTTTTCATTTTCTTGCACTTGTTTTAATAAATAATTATTCCAAATCTACTTAATATATAAATATCTAATTAAGCGTATGATTTACTTACAATGATTAGTTAGTTCATATCTTTCAGTGCACATGACATAAATTTCCCATATCCTTGTAAAATTATCTTTAAATGATTTTTTTTCTTATTCTAATTTCTAAAGCACATGATACTTAGCCTGAAATTTTAATTAATGTTCCCTTCCTCAAAGCACATGCCTCAATGATAAATACATTAATTTCTGAATCTCTACTGTATATTAAATAAAATATTCTAAAGTTTGTTTTTTGCTGAAAAATATTCCAAAGTTACGGGGGAAGATGAAAGACTAAAAGAGTTCCAAAAGACTAAAAAAGCATTAACAAGAATGCCGGAAAGACAGTTAAAAGCCAAAGGAAAGGGCATTAAGTTAGTACATATTTATTATGTTGACCGATTTCCGGTGAAATCAATCGCTGGAGTATTGAGGTGGCATGCCGCGTCATTTACTTGTGCACAATGGCGTGCCATGTCATCAACTAATGTCAGCTACTTTTGCACACATGACATGCCACATCAGCTTTTTTTGCACAAGTGACATGTCACATCAACACTTCGATAAAAATTATTATTGAAAATCGGTCAAGATATCTTTTACGCAAAATAGTACAAAGTTGAATTACAATTTCGTTAACAAAAATAATTTAATTACTTTACGTTATTAAGTGTAAGTAAATTCAGTAATTATGAGTAAAATTAACCTCATATTTATGTGAATGTTTTTAGAGAGAATAGAGCTGTATAAAGAATATATCATACCACAGGCATTGACTGAACCATTATTGGTAATATTTTGTTGAAGAAAAATAGTGCAAAGTTGAATAACAATTTCGTCGTCAACAAAAATAATTTAATTACTTTACGTTATTAGGTGTTCAGTAACCATGAGTGAAATTAACTTCATATTTATGTGAATGTTTTTAGAGAGAATAGAGCTGTATAAAGAATATATCATACCACAGGCATTGACTGAACCATTATTGGTAATATTTTGTTGAAGAATAATACTCTATTTAAGTGAGCAAATAAAAATATTAATTGCTTTAATAAACATGGATCAATTACGTTAAAAGTTATCATAGTGTTCAAGGTATGCCATAGCTCCACCTATTGTAATATGATTTTGCCATATAGTTACAAGAGAAAATAATTTTTTTGACATATAGTATATTGAATTTATAACTTTTTAAAGCATAGTTGGAATTCAAAGTCATTGAATTTTTTATGTAAATTATATAAATTGACAAAAGAGATTTTTTAATGATAAAGTATATGAACTAAGATAATTTTACATATAAAGTTATTTTGACAAACAGAAACTCTATCCGAACATACGATATCAGCATAATTTTTCTAAAATATGCCCTGTGATCAGACCACACAAGTGATGATTTACTCTCATATGGACACATTAGCCATTTATATTGTCGACCATGTGAGACATTTTAGAAAAATTAGGCGGACGTGGCATGTTAAAATAAAATTTTGATAGATTCTAGTGATTTTTGTTAATAAAGTAAAATTACAGTAATTTATCCTAAAAAAAATCTTTTTGTGGGTTTAATATTATTATTATTGGATAAATTCAATCACCTTAGGTGCGTACGCATGCAATTAATGGAGTGGACCATATGTAAATGCAATTAAACATGGGAGCTTTAATTAGTTCCACGCCTTATAAGGGTTGAGAAAATTTCACTATCAAAACTGACAACTTGTAGTGGGAAAATACAAAATTCTTAATCATTAAAAATAAAATCCAAAGAGAGGTTTGTTTGGTAATGGAAAAAAGTAAGAAAGCAAAATATGTAAAGACAAAATGTAAATAATTAGATTATTTGTAACGCACCAAGAAAAAGAAGATGCCAACCTTTGTAGTTAGCCATGCATGTTTGTTGCGTTGCTATGTTTTCTTGAAACTGCTTGCACCAGTTGGTGCTTCGAATGGGCACCACTTACTGTTCACGCACCAACAGCTTTTGCTTTTGCTAATCATACAAAAAACAAAATACCCATTACATAATTACCCTTTATTTTGCACTTTTTTTTAATAATTATTCGGTATTTAAAATTTATTAACCTAATTAATATTAATTTGTTTTTTGTAATTATAATGTCCCTGTAATTTCAACTTATATGCAATGAATTAATTTCTCTTCCCTCAATTTTCGCAGCATTAATTAAGTTCGTTTGGTTCAATTTTAGCTTGGAGCATGACATAATTAACAATTTATCCTCATTTAAATTTAATTAATCCAATTTTTTCCCCTTTACTTGTAGAACTCACAGCACAACATTAAAATTGCAATATATATAGTAAATAAATCTTAAGAAACAAGAATTTTGAGAAATTTCAAGGAAATTAATCATATTAAAAAAAATAAAATAAAGCCCAATAAATTGACTTTTTATTTGATGGGAATAGGAGGCATGCATTTGTGTGTAGCATTTGCATTATTATGAGATTGTTTGTACCAATGGAATGATTTTGAGCCTCTACATCGTATTTTATTCACGTGGATTGCACATGTTATTGGAGAAAATTAATTACGACACAGGTCTAATTCATGCGGTCACTACCTAGCTATTATATATGCGATTTTTTTATACAATTACTAATATCAATCAATTTAAATTTAAAAACTTTCTAATATTAATTTTTATCATTTATAAAATTAATTTTTTTTATTTTTTTGTTACGGTAGAATATTATCAAAGAGATAATTATCCTTGAAACTTCTTTATTGTTTATGATCAATTTGCTCTAAAATTAATACTTAAATCCAATCAGTATAAAAATAAAATTTTGTGGTCATTTCTCAATTAATACTTTAAAAAAAAAATCCCCATCATGAAATTTTATAATTTTAATCTCAATTATATATTGAGTTTTATAATCAATGCAGAATTATAAAAGAAAAAGAAAATTTATTCCTGAAAGTAAAATGAATAAAATAGGTATAAGTTTAATTTCCGCATTAATTATGCTCAAAAATTGACATTGAGTCAAATATAATTAGTCCAGAAAGATCTATGAGGATAAGTCAATATTGAGTAAAATGTAAGTTGTAGAAAAACTTCGGCTGGATGAAGAATCCTAAAATGACCGTTGTTGATTGAATTCCATTTTGAATCTGATTCAAATAAGAAAAATTTTAAAATGTAATCTTAGCATGCTAATCATTGAATTAGATGTTATCCACAATTCCAACACTATCATGAATATTAATGCGTGTAATATTAGAAAAATGATATTGATATCTTTTTTTTTTTAAGAAATAACCTTTAATCTTTGTATACTGACATCCAATTAAATTATTTGGAATTCAGAAGTAAAAATAAATCATTTTATCTACTAATAGTAGACAAATTGGCATATTACCAAATCATGCACCAATTGCTATAGCTGTCAATATTGGTATTTTGAGAATACGACTTAATAACTAATGGTTGACGATGACTCTAATGGATGGTTTTGCTAGAATAGGCAATAATGGGATTACTGTTTTAGCAAACGATGCATTCTCCTGTACTTCTAGACATACTGAGCTCCACATATTATTGTACAATTAAAAGGGATCGATTATATAAAAAATGAGATCAACAAATGAAATTTTATCAAAATTCGGATATATATAAAACATTTTTTTATAGATGGAATGAAGGGTATGGATTCAAATTTAAAATTTTTCAATATATTGTAATTAGCATATGTCATTATATATATATATATATATATATATATATATATATGGAATACTTTTAAATAATCCATTGCTAATATTAATTGATCTAAGTGATTAACACTTATCATTTTTTCTAAATAAGGTGTTGAATTCAGCTATCAAATTTCGGATATTAAATAATTTAATAAAAAATTCGTAATATAGAAGAAAATATGTATTATTAAGCAAAATTAGGGAAAAATAAAAGGGTATGAATGTAATCAGACATTGAAAAACAAAAGCAGCTGCTGGTTTTTTTTCTTTCGCAACTTAAAAAGAAAAATGTCTCTCTCTTAGCTGGTATAGATCAAACCGTGGGCCATGCACGTATATGCCTCTTTCTTCCTATCTCTCACTCTCTTATATACTCACCCTTTCCCACCTCTTTCTCCCCAACCAAACACTTTTCTTTCTGTGAAAAAAGGAAAAAAAAAAAAAAAGCTCTCTTTTCCATCAAATTTCAATCCCTTAAATTCAAATTTCATGGCAAAGAATGGGAACAAGCTAACAAAACTGAAGTCAGCAATCAAGAGATGGCCATCATTCACCAAGCTAGCTCGCACAAACAGCTCAATTGCTGCGACCAATGAAGCAGAAGACAAGGATTCTGCGAAGGATCTTCACTCAGTTTACGTAGGAAAATCGCGTCGGCGATATCTGTTAAGCTCCGATACAATTTGCCACCCACTTTTTCAAGAGCTAATAGAGAGGTCAGGTGGGTATGTTGATGGAGAAATAGTTGTTTCTTGTGAAGTTGTTTTGTTTGAACATTTGTTATGGATGCTTGAAAGTGGTAGCTCTCAGTTGGGTTCCACGGAAGAACTTGCTGAATTCTACTACACTTGCTAATTCATCTTCATTAATAGATGAATTTCGATTTTCTCAGGAATTAATTAACCTATAATTAATTGGTTTCGTGGTTGATACTAATGTTAATGAAATTAATTACTAAAAAAGATTGTGTTTTTAGAATTATTAGATGCTGTAATTCGAGACATTTCAGTAATAAAATTAGTTTTGATGTATTTGATTCGATACTTTCCTCATCTTCGTCCGTATAAAAAGAAAAAAGAAAAGAAAAAAGCTCTCTAGCAAGAAAAATGGAGAAGATGATAGCTACGAAGTCAATTTCATGATGTGTATATTTGCTTTTGTTGCTTTGTACTGTATTTTTATTTTCTTGGTATAAATTTTGCAAATTAGAACAATTTAGTGCCAACAGGTTACAGGTTGTCAATGAAATGAAATCCATTTAAAGATTTTTTTTAAGATCAAAATATCAGATTTCCCAAACGTTGAAATATTAAAAATAAATTCAAATATTTGCAATTATATTTCCTAACATAGTATCCTTTCTTCAAAGCTGATTCATTAAACCGAACTTTACCATTTACAGTACGTTCTGTATATTGCCAGAATTTGCCACTGAATTCAGCTAAGGAGTTTATTTATAAACCATATATGTAAGATAAAAACAATTTCAAATTCATGACCACCTGTTATTGCTTTGACTTAGAAATCATTAATTTAATAAAAAGATTACAAAAATATCGATCCCTTTTTTTTTTCGGAACATGTCTCTATTATTTGTTTCGCAGAAAAATGTCTCTCAAGTAACCAAAAAAAAGGTTATAAAAACATCCATATAAATAACTTTTGCCAATTCTAAATTAACGGAATTCACATAGCATTACATAATAAAATATATTACTTTTTAAATAATTTTTAATTTTTTTCTATTATGATGAAAAAATATGGTACTAACGTAACATATTTTACCATGTATTGGCGTTATTTTAGTGTCATGTTAGTAACATCTCATACCATTAATCTAAAGGTAATGAAAGTTACTTATAAGAGGTATTTTTATACCAATTTTAGTTAGGTTAAAGGGCATTTTGGTTTTCAAATAAATGATATAAACATTTTAGTATCATGAAAAAAATATAAGAGACATATTTTTTATACATTTTCCATTTAACAATCTAATTAAGATAAATATTTTCAATCTAGGTATCATTTAGCGCAGCATATAAAAACATGGATTTTGGATCATTGCCACTGACATGAAACGTAAATTTTATGTTGCCAATTTTCAATGGTCCCCCATTTCATTAATTCCTGAATTAATGTTGCAATTAATATGCTCTTTCACATGTGCTGATTTTGTATTGATTGAAATAATTTGACAAATTTTTAAATTACATATACAATACTAATTTACCAAAAGAAAATAATTTCGATGAATACATTAATTGATTCTTTTAACTTCAACCCAATTACAGACACTTACGTACACAACTAAAAAAAATCGAGGCACCACAATGCACCAGCTTGGCATACCACTAAATAACAATTAACCAGAGATTAGTATCAATTAATTCAAGAGCAATTAATCACTTTACAGATTTGTAAAATATTAATGTTAGGTTAAAAGGACAAAAGCGGAAGACTATAAAAAAAATATGCGAATTTTATAAGGTTTTGTTGAGTAAAAGTTAGATTTAATAATAACATTAACTAACTTCCAAAGGGAGTTAAGGAAATGCATGATTTAGGAGCAAATGATTGGGTAGTTAAGGATGGTTCTTTAGCATACAATATTAAGCATTGACGCTCATTATTATAAGTTTTGATTATGATTTTTTAATTGGGGTTGGTGATTCATATATATTTTACAAGTAAATTTGGCTTGCAGACAAAGACTACCCAAAATTTAATAAAGATACGAGAAAAAGTCGGATCAAAAAAATAATCAACAACTTTATTAATATAAAGCTACTAATGGTCGGTTGGTTTGATAAAGATTGTCGTTGAACATTTTAAATTAAATGAAAAACATATATTCTTACCAAAATATATATATATATATATATATATATATATATATATATATATATATATATATATATATATATATATATATATATATATATATATATATATATATATATATAGTGTCGTTCTCATAAAATATAGAAAATGAATAATATAATTATTCACAAAAAGGCCAAAGGTGCAATTACTAGCAAATAGGAGACGCTTATCTTCAGCTTCCTGCTTGCAGACTTTTCGATTTTAGTGGCTTCTTACTGCGTGGCGATTCTGTGATATCATCGCTTTGCAAATTGTGATTTTCTTTAGCACAAAACTTTGGAAATTTTATAATAAAAAAAGGAAGAAGATCCAATCCAAAATGTCATATTCCAAGTAAATGAGAGGACCAAATAGTGTAAGGTACATGCACGCAACTTCAATTCACTAGGGATATCAGATGTCGAAGGGTTCAAAGCACCAAGAATTGGCAGTCAGTAACAATGGGCCTTGCCCACAGACTCACCTTTTGTCTCCTACTTGGCAACAAAATCACAGGCAATTTTATCTAAATCTGAGAATTTTTTTTTTTTGTATTTTTTTCTTAATGGGCTTAAATCATTGAGAAGCATTGAATTTTAAACATGGAAGTTTTAAAAAAAAAATTTAATGAGGAAAAATATTATTAATGTTTTAAAAAAATAAATTTGCCTTTAATATTTAGTTACGTGCAATATTATCTCTAAAATTATCAAAATTGTATAATTTTACTCTTGAAAAAACAGAATATTTTAGACAAATTTTCATATTTTGACCGTTAACGAGTACACATTGTATTATTTTGACGAAATAATATTAAACTAATAATTTTATTATTTCAGAAGTAAAATTGTATCATTTTTATAACTTTAAGAACAATTTTACACGTAACAAAACATTAAGAACAAAATTACTTTTTTTTTTTAAATATTAAAGGCATTTTTGCACATTTGGTCAAAAAATTATTACAAAGTGGGCAAAATTTTAATCAATTCAAAAAAAATATAAAAATTTCATCATATATATATATATGACATTTCATCATATATATATATATATATATATATATATATATATATATATATATATATATATATATATATATTAAAGATACTAATTTGACGCAAACATGACATTTAGAACCAGGTAATCATTAAAAAGCAATTTTAGATGAAATGGCAACTTTGGTGATATAGTTGTTATTATTGCCCCAAAATTTGAAATTTAGTGGTCTGCCAGCTCAAAATTGGGTAAGTTGTGCAATATTGTTGTTTTTTTTTTTGTTTCTTTTTCCTTTTGCATCATCTGCAATCATGGGGTCTCCGACAAAGAAAAAAGAAAACCACCATTGTATAAAAAACAACATATGAATCCGAACATTGCACTTGAGGCTGAGCTATCACTGTAACGCCCCACCTGATTGAAAATCAACCCTAGTTAATCTTGCCCAAACCTTAGCCATATAGAAGCTGATTAATCCAAATAAACAGAAGAAACTCAATAACTTCAAGACTAATTATGTTGCAAACATGACCCTGAACTATTAAATAATCCCTCTAATTTGCTTCAATTTATGATTATTGTTTAAAAGAACTATACAATCCATATATTTATATATATAATTAATGGGTTAAAATACCCATAACCCATATATAAATGCATAATTGAACTAATAAAAGCAAAGATAACTTCAAATTAAAAGATTAATTACGCAGGCTTAACGCGAATAATCTTGAATGCAGCTCTTTTCTTTATCCAGTCCTCGAAATCTTTAGCTTCGAACGGAATCCGAAGAACACCTTCGCTGCAGAAACCATATTCTTCAGCCGATTTCCGAAGAAACTGTAAGAACTCAGCATCTCTAAGTGCTTTTGTATGAACCATAAATCTCTTAATATCATCATTAACTCCTACACAAATAGGCACATAACCTTTTGGTGCTAATCTCTGATTATCCTTAATTAATCTCCCCACCTTACTATGTCTCACTCCCATTATCTATACCTCAATTGGGTTTAACTCTTTTAATTAATGGATTTATAGAAACAAGTGGATAGTTGCGTTTAATTAGCTGGTAAATTAGATGTTGATTAATTAATTATATATTAATAGAAATTTCGATGGCATGGAAATTTATTAGTGGACATGGACTACTTGCCGTGACGAGAAGGTTGATATAACAAAGATGATTATTATTAATGCTTAATTTATGATATAATCGATTAATCTGTGTACTTATTATATTGAATTTTGTAAATGTCTGTATCTCTATTCTAATGGAATTGAATGTACGTTGTAATGCATTACTGTGTAGAATTTTCAAATTATCTTCCTTATTTAGCAATTAATAGTGCTGATTTTTGTTTTCAATGAAAAAGAAAAAGAAAATTGGAAATAGATGGTTTGGCCTTTTGATTTTGTTTGATTTTCAGATGGTTGGATGCTTTTCGTTTTTGTTTGATGTACGATTATGTACATAATTGGTACATCTCCGTGGAAGATATGGTCTGGGGTTATTCTTAATTAACCTTTGATTATTTATTAATATTTTGATTAGGACGTGCTTAGCTTAATCATCTTTTTTAATCCACTATTTTCTTGAATATTTTAGCACAAATCAGAATCATTTGCCACCTTTTGAGATATTTAAATAGTAAAATTGATTTTAATGCATTGGACAGTCTTAATTTCCCTTTATTCTTTAAAAATAAAAAATTATTGTTGCGTTCGAGAAGGAATAAAATAATAAAAAAAAACTTTTCTATAAAGATCATAGGCCCATAAAAAGAGAAGCCAGCCCACTTAAATTTGGGAACGGAAATATTTCAACAGTTAAAGGACGTCACACACCATACGACATTCCAGCAGTTTAGGGCTTAAATTTGGTTCGAGTCCACAGATCGCGCCCTCTTTTCTTTTATTTAAAAAGAAAACGACGCCGTATTATGCGACAGGATAGGATTCAATATTTAAAATGACGCCGTTTAAATATCTAAAAGTAAAACCACCGAATAAGTTGCTGGTGCAGCTCCTCCTCCTCCATATTGTTTAGCTGAAGCGACGGTGAACGGTGTTACTGAAGCTGACGGTACAGTAAGCTTCTTCTTTATTTATTTCTTTTTCTAAGCTTTCTTCTTCTTTCCTTAATTTTCTCTTTTTCTATGTTCCTCTTGTTCTTTAACAAGTTGAATTGAGAGCTTGAAGTAGTCAAGATGTAGACTTTTTCCACTTATTTACTGTAAGAATCAGCTAGAATTATTGTAATCCAGATGGGTTCCTTTCTTTTCTTCATGACTTTGCCAATTGAATGCCTTTTGATTCTTAATTGGCATTATAGAATGCAAGCGCTTACTGTGAAATGAAAGCCTTTAAGGCCAGTATTAGTTGAATTAGATCGAAATTTAAAAGTTTCATCTCAAACTTTTTGCTTTTAAGTTGGAATATGCTGCCTGTTTGCTATATTGTTTATACGATGTGTGATGGTTTTGTTACCATTTTATGGTTTTTGTTTAATTTGCTAGTTTGCATATTTAGATGAACTCCAGTAGTGCAAATATTGATAGTTTTTCCCTCCTTTCCGTTTAGGGAATTTTTGGTAGAATAGTAATGTCCAGGTTTCGAGCACTTTGGCAAGCTTCTTTGAGTGCAACAAAGAAAGGTAATTATTGGTTATTTTTTTATGCTGAAGTTAATAACTATTGCTTTTTAACTTAATCATTTAATGAGACGTCTCCCCTGTTTCTGCTTTTTATGAGTGTCTTTGTTGTGCAGAAACTTCAAAACTATATTGTACTTTTCTTGGTGTATGTTATCTGCTGAGAATGCTGAAAATTGCAATCTACATTGCTAGCTCTTGACGCATCTGTGTCTAATGACGTTTCCTTCTTATGGTAGATGCTTCTAAAATACTAAATGAGACTCAACTTTTGCTTTCTGAAAATTTAGAAATTACTACGCGAATAATCCTTAAAAACAATAATCTTTTGAGGATGATATTTTTTTCTGTTCAGTTATATGGTAAGAGCATGGAAGAAAGTTGGGAAGGGACATGGTGAATTTTCTTTTATGGTAATCTAGCGAGTGGAACTAGTTGGACCAACCACATACGGTTACCACTTTTTCTGGGCTTCATTCTGAATTGATCATCTGTTTTGGAAAATCCTAATTGTTGAGAAAGAAGAAGATATGTTTAATTTTGAACTTTCACACATCATGAAGATCATCAGGTTTAGCTCTGGTTTATCCTAGTTTTGGGAGAAAGGGTGAAGGAATGTAGTTTAAACTATGGTATGTTTACTGCATTTGCGTCAGTAGTCTATGCATCGTGCAAATTTTACTTGAAGTGGCTTTACTTGATGGCGGGAGACAAAAACTTGCAGAAACTTGTTAACAGAATATGCTGCAGTTCTCCTTAACCAAAGAGAGGCATAATATGGATTGAGAAAATTCACTGATAGGTTTGCGCCTTTACATTCCTCTTTTTCCTTTTTTATTCCTTTTAAAGGAATATATTCCTTTTGGTTAGATTTGATTAGGATAACATCTGTTGCTAGCTGAATGAGTAGCAAGTTCAAATTGTATTTTATTTTGATATGCCCCATCTATATCTTGCATGATTATTTGGTTGTTCCATTGGATGGTTTGAGCTATATAGCTTATATGTATGATCGTTACTTATACCCTTCAGACACTTATTTTCTCTCTAATATCCTTCTAGCTCTCACATGGAATGTTGAAGATTTGATGCCCCCCAGTGAGAGGCTTATCTTTAATTTCAATTCAAAGGACGAGATAAAAAAGTGGCATCTATATTCCGATTCTGAGTATGGAGGTATATTCATTTCCAATTGTAGTTTCACTTTTGAATGACAATTCATCAGCTTAAGAAGCACACTTTTTTTAAGTGCCACAACTCTGCCATTATCTGGTAGATTATAAAATTCATGGAAATAGACAGTTTAATTTGCTGCAAACCTCTTCTTGAGTTGCAGTATTTTTTTATCAATCGCATTCTGTATATAATGAAGAGTACATTATCTAAGAGAAGAAACAAGCGTTAAGAATACAGTATAATTATTGAAAACTGAATATGTTCTGATCATCTGTTTATTCTTCCAGGTTTGTCCTCGGCTTCCTTGGAGTTCAAAGATGCTGGAAATGGATTAAAAGGTAGTGGTATGCCCATTTTCTCACAATATGCATGTATAACTGATAAAACTATAGACTTTTAGATTTTTCCATTATATATTATTTGTATTGGAAATGCTTGTTAAGTTTATATATCCCCACAATAGAAAGATGAAAAAGTAAAATGGATAAGGAAAAATCCTCTTGGAAATATCTTCTAAAACTCGAGAATCATTAAGTTCACTGTGACAACTGAAAGATA